>VZRS01015025.1:102480-402777 GCA_013398055.1 Ifrita kowaldi
AGGAAGAAGAGGAGGAGGAGGAAGAGAGAGGGGGGGTGCCCCCCGCCGCACGGCCCCCCCGGCCCGGCTCGGCTCGGCTCGGCCCTGCCCTGCCCGCCGGGGCTGTGTCTCCTCCCGGCGCTGGAGGGAGGCTCGCTAGTGCCTCATAGACGGCGGCCGCAGCGAGGGGACGGCCCGGGCACCCTGCCCCGCCGAGCCCCCGGCGCCGAGCAGGACGGCTCTCACCCCCTCCGGGGCGGGGAGCAGGGTGGCTCGGCCCCTTCTTCCTCGCAGAAGGAAGGCAGAGTCCCTCCCGTCCAAGGCGGGGGGACACTCCCGGTCCCGGCCCCGCAGCCAGCGCCCACCTCCTCCGCCGAACCCTGGGGGGCGGGATCCTCCTCTTCCTTCTCGGGACGTTTTCGTAGACACAGCAGACATGACGAGGAATTTTTTTTCTCCTCCCAGTGACCCCAGAAGGTTTTTTTCGTTTTTGGGGTTTTTTTGTTTGTTTGTTTTTTTTCTTTAAGCCTTCGTCCCGGCCAGCTGAGGGAGGAAGAGGGACACTGCCAGGCTGTCAGCCGCCAGCAGAGCACAGGGCGGACCAGAGCCCCCGCTGTGCCCCGGGAAACCTCGATGGAGCCCTCGGCAACCGAGCCTGAACCTCCGGCGGGGTGGGCGGCCAGCACAGAGAGGAAAAACAGGAGGAAGGGAGTACATAGCTGGTGCCTGGGACTCCTTCGGTCTTTTAATAATAGTCTGGCCGGACGGCATCCCTGAAGGAGCCTCCAGCAGCATCCCTAGGGAGATGGGGAGGTCTGTGCTGCAAATACAGTCCCTCATTCCCACCGGGACCCCACGCCATGCCCGAACGCCCAGAGAGCGGGGCACGGGGAGAGCTGGCGGGGGCCGCAGCAGGCATCTGGCAAAACCGGAGCTGCACTGTAGAGCAAGGAAGTGTGTGGGAGATGCCTGGATACCTGCAAATGCCTTCAAGCTGCGGGGTTAAGATGTACACACTGAAGGTGAAGCAAATGACAGCGCAGTGATGTAGGATGCATCATCCAGCACTGGATCCTGCTGGAAGGCAGTGGCCTCCGGCACCAGGCTTTCTGATGCAGGGCGGCTCGGCAGGGCCAAGGGAGGCGGTGAGTGACTTCCCTGGGTCATGCCATGGCCCGGGGCAGGAGAGACCCTTCCTGTTTGTATAATTTGGGGAGGTCAGAGGGCGTTACATTCACACTATGTATTATAAAATTTAAGCCAGTTTCTGCCAGAGTGACATCTGTGGCTCAGGAGGCCAGGAATTCCCATGGTAACAATTCAGGTGCTGTTTACCCTTTCAGAAAAACTAGCAGAGCCCACAGGCAAGACCACTCTTACAAGTATCAGCCAAAAACCAGTGCTTGGGGAGCATCACAGCTGGATCAGCTTAGGGTAGCACAAATAAGCATTATGGGGTAGCACAAAGGTGAAAGATACGTAATAGTTTTCTCTAAAATGCGTAATTAAATAATTAAATAATACTCTTTTCAACAGATAACATTACAAGTAGCTGCCTACATCGTTCAGATGCCACATGCCTCTATGTTAAAGCAACTCCAACAAATGCAATGACGTCCCAATTGTATATTTTCTCTGTTTTGCTTCTACATAACAAAACTGGGTTTAGCTCTCTCTGAAGCAGTCATATATAAAGAACGCAAACAATTGAGCCCCACCTCTCCAAACAGAAAGGCACGTGCCTGTTTGCTGCAGCATTGCTCTATAGCACCTGCAGACTTTTCTTTTGAGAAATCTGTGGTTTTGAAAACAGGTGGGCGATACTCAAGATGACAGAGCAGATCCTATTCCTACCAAACCGACTTCATAGAGAACCGTGCCAGGCTCACAGTGATACAAAGCTGACAAAGCAAACAACCTGAAGGCACTCGCTTCCCATACTGAGGTGTGTAGCCCTTCACAGAGCAAAGCATGTGGCAGCGGCCCACACACTTCACCTTGGATCACCACAAAAAGAGTTTTCACATCACTGTTGGGCTAGACATGTCCCAGGTACCACATATTAGCTGTTCAGAGAGTTCAGTGTGGCTTCACAGGAAAGGAATTACTGCGAAACTTTGTACTGTAGGAAGATCTCCACACAGCTCCTTTTTTTCAGGGTTGGCTTTTGTAATCCCTCCTTTTGTTCCAGTACATGGTGGTCTTGCCTGCTCTTCAATATAAAAACAAAACAAGAAAATAAAATGCTTTCTCTTCTGGCACTTGCTGTGCTGACTCGAAATAACCACACACCCTAAGGAAGCGAAACTTCTAGGAAGAGAACCGTGAGAGTAACCCCCCCTTTTTAAAAGATGTCAGCCTTGCTTCTGTTTAAGCAACGAAAGCACTTGACTTCTGCTCATTCTGACTGGTATTTTCTGCCTTTGTAATACAATGATTGTTGTTGTTGTTGGCCTTCCCACGACCTGCGTGTCACTCAATAAACCTCTGAGGCTCTCAGCACCATGTAGAAGCTCTGGCCTCAGCTGGGCTCTGCAAGGCCTTGCCTGGTTCTCAACTTAGGCCAAAGTTGGCATGTGCCATCCTGTAGGTTTAAGCATTAAATATTTGGTTCTATTTTTCTCTTTTAGTCTGACAGGTGCCATGCTTCCAACTTACTTAAAATATTCAAGTCATGCAAACCCCTGTGTGCCTGTCACTGCACGTTCGTGGGAATTGAGCCCAAGCTCAAATTCTATACCTAAAGGGCTTGAAGTTGTCATCCTGATGCCAGATCCTGCTGAATTTTACGAGTGTGAAAGGTAGAAGTACTCCTACGCATAATGCTGAACATGCAGGGTCAGTTTGTTATTCCCCCATGAGTACAATCCTGTTTCAGAAAAACCTTAATCCAGTAAGTCCAAAAGTACAACATCCCCTTTTGGAGTGAAAAGCAGAACTGTGCACAGCTTTAAATCCTGCCACTGAGCACTTCTGGCACTCATTGCCTGGGGCCAAGTTGGTAGCCCACCACGATCTAATCTCATTCTCAGCTCAGGTGGCAGAACATACATATACATGTCATCTCTGCCCCTGGGTCAGGAGTGCCCCTATTACAGCAGTGTAATGTTGACCAGACATTAAATCTGGGCACAATTGCTATTCCTTACAGTTGGGTTAGTAATAGACATCTGTTACTGTGTGGCTCCAGAAAAATTTTCCTGGAAAATGCTTACCCACAGAAAAGAAGAGTTCACATTAGACTAGAGGTGTGCTGAGGAGGATGGTGGAATTCACAAGCTTATCTGCTTCATGGAATGTAAAATGGACGTGCAGGAAGGCCAGATAGTCCCAAAGGACACAGACATCTTCTAGGTGAAAGTATCTTTTATTATTAGCTCTTTTTATTGTCAGAGTACAAATTGTGTCTCTGGTGCACTTTTAAAAATACTGAGAGGCTGGGCCTTTACATTTGACAAGTTTTTTATGTGTATGCAGCATGGGCCGAGGCACTGTGCCATGGTTTCTCTTCAGCAGAAAATGGGAACATGTATTTGACTTTAAATAAAGTAGAAAGATGCGCTTTATTAAAACACATTTTATTCCTTCTTGTGTGACATGCAGTTTTACTATTTTCCATATTTAAGTTTTGAGACAAAAGTCATTACTGGCAATTGCACTCTACAGAATAAAGATGCCAACAGCCCATGTTTTATCCAGTTGCATTTTTGTGATCTTACTGTCTCATTGGAGTCATAAAATGTTATGGGAATGCATGTATTTGCTTGGCCATTTATTAGATTGATTTTAACCTATCAATTTTATGTTCTTGTATTTTACTTTCACAAACGCTTACATTCATTTAAAATATATGCAGGGTACCTACCACACACTGTTAATAAGCTTGCTGGAAGGATTTAGGCCCTGTAAAGGTTGCTCTGGCCAAAGAAAATCCTCAGGTCTTCAATTGATGCAAACACATCACAAAAAATTGAGGTGATGCAGCAAAATTTCCTGGATTTGAAAAGAGGCCAGGGCCAAATCATGGTGCTTAAGAAGCTCAAGGGCAGGTAACTCTTGGCTCTTATATTTGTGATACGAACCATGGCTAGAAACATGAAGTCAGATGAGCTTGTAGCTCTAACCTTGTGCTGTGACATGCAAGCCCTGCTTTTTCAGGTTTCTTCATCAGTGTAGTGGAAGTTATAGGGATACTTGCCTTCTGCCATATAGAAGCAGGCCATGAAGACTTCTAAAGGCTATTTCTGTACTATCTACATTTTTCTCCATATGTCCTACAGCCTACAGTCCACTGCAGCACTTTCTTCTGCCCTCACCAGTTACAGTCCCCAACAATTACTGTCTCCCAGACTGCATCTACATTTAGGAGGAACTTCATCTAAATGTCTAAGCAGGTCTCTCCCTGTCATTGTTTCAAAGTAATTTTGGGCTCCTTTTAACCATTGCAGCTTCAACACCCTTAGCACAGAGGCAGGATGATTCACCCACTTTCTGTCCACATCCAGGAGCTATTTACTTCTCAGGGGAGGAAAAGGCTTTTCCACTATTTTCATAATTTAAGTCCTCATTTTTGGCAGTAGGCTTTATGTTAAGTAATAAGGAGTATCCACCAGTACAAACAAGGGATAAAGGAAATTTTCACCATAAGGAATAAATNATAATAAGGAGTATCCACCACTGCAAAATCCACATATGTTTTGTGAGCATGACCAGTGAAGCTGGGAGGTTTCACTACTTCAGTTTAGATCTTTGACCTCTTTAAAGGAAATATTGTTGAAACAGTAGCAGCCACATGCATTTCCACCTGAAACCATGGTGAGTGTCTCCGGGGCAGGGACACTTAAAGGTGAGGCTTCTTATGGAAGAGCCAAGTTGGAACTCAAGGATGGAGGCAGGCTGTGATCTGCAAGCAGCCTGGCTTTGACAGCACTGTCAGAGTGATATTTTCTGCACCACAGTGATTACCCCTGCCAGGTGATCAGGCTTAAAACCACAGTACTAAGGTACAGAGTAAGAATAACCAGAGAGGGGAGTATTTCCCTTAGCTGATACTGCCACCAAAACTCAAGAGTAGGACAATGCTGATCTAAAAAATCAGTCTGAATAGCTTTGGTGCATCCCCCTGGAAAGAGTCCAGGAGGAGCAGGAGGGTGACAATGCCTGCCATGGGCTAAGAGGCTCTCTGGTTGGGCAAGGCTTCCTTTGCACAAGGAAGCAGAAGTTGTATCCAAGGTGCCTGGCTCCATTAACAATTGCTCCTTACTATTCAACACCTGAAGTCACTTAAGTCAAAAGGCCACCACAACTGGAGTCATCCATCAGCTCTTGTCTGGTGCTTTTTTAAAATCTTCCTGCCATGAGAATCTGGATGTCCTGGACACTCCAGTGAAGAATAGGGTAACGTTTCCATCCTCAGCTATCAGATTTGGAAACACAGGAGACCAGAGTCTTTGCAAAGAAGCTCAGTTAGCTCGTTTGGCTCTGTTGCCAGTGCAGTGTTGCAGTAAGTCAAATCTTCATCTGTTGCTCCACAAAATAATTTGTAAAGCAAGAGGGATTGAAGCTTTATACACTTACTCCAGCAGTGGAAGGAAATAATGGGCTTTAAAAGCAGCCCTCTCCTCTGTAATACCTGCAAACAACATGGGGTGGGCATGGGGTTTTTTTCTGTTTTCCCCCAACATGCACTATTCTGCTAAAAGGTTTTTTTCAACGTACAATCCAAAGTCAAAGCAGCCTCTCCTGTTCTAGCTTTTAGTTCACATGACAAGATCCATTCCTTCTGAACACCTCTAGTGAGGGGGAGTCCTTGATTAAATGAGCTACAGACTGAAACATCCTTTCATGCTCCTGTGGGGCGTTTTGACTGCAAAAGGTTTGCATGCATAGCCAGAGCACTGCTGGGACTATGTATTCTCACTTTGTTCTCCTTCCCTCTCCTTCAGGCGGATTCTGTGAAGTACTGAGCACTCCTGGAGCCAATGGGAGTTTAAAAAGTGCTCAACATCTTTCCAGTTTTGGCTACTTCATAGTACAGCCATTAATGTATGCACAGACTATTTTTAGAATCTGTAACATGCTTTCTGTCTAAAAAAATGCTTGAAAGACCCCTTCTTCTCCCTCAGAGTTGACATTGAATTGGATTTAATAGAAGAGCCTGAAATTCCTTCCATTAAAAAGTGTATTATAAATGCTCAAGGAGCGGTAACTGCAGCTGAAAGCTAGGTATATTCCTGCCAAAGGGTAAACTAACTTCATCTAATAGGAGAGTATTTCTAGTGGAACAATTTACCCTTTATGAACCTTTTCCCCAAAGACAACACAGAAAGTATATCTTCACTATGTTTCCAGCAGAGCAAAATGAAGTAAATATACCTGCAGGTTGCTAAGAAAACCATTGGCATAAAAATATGCAAGACGAAATTAATCTGTGTTTTCAGACTCTTAGCCTAGTGCAATCAGCCATCTGGGCAATTAGAAGGTCTGCAATGCTGGCCTTCAGTATGGTTTGTAATGGTCCTTTGAGCGGCCTAAGACTGCAAATTTGTATTGCATTTTGAAATAGGAAGGCCTAAAGTGTTAAAATAGATGAGCATTATGATTCTGTGTCTGCAGAAGGGGAGACTGAGACACAGAGCAGAGAAGGCAGCTTGCTTAGGAGTGCAGAAACCGGTCATCCTAAAGTTAGAAGTATTTGTAGCACTTGGCATGAGAACTTGTATACAACCCTTAGAGAACATACTGTTTTGCAGGGGAAAGAAACCAATCACATTGCATATGACCATTAGAGGTGTAAATGCCCAACCAGAGCCATTTGCACACACTAACAAATCTTTTTTCTTTGTTTTTTAAGGTGAACTCTGCTATTGTTCTTCCATTTCCCCCCCTCATTCCTGTGAAGAAAAATCACTCGGTTTAAAAGTGGCAGGTGGTGGATAACAACCTCAAATGGGGTATTTTTTTCTGCCAGTATTAGTAACTGAAATGAGTTCTTCCTTTGCTCTTGCTCCACTACCCCAGGAGAAGAAATTGCCCTTGTTTTAGATGCTTGAAACTCTGATGGTATCCTAACCAGTGGTAACTCTTCCGTAAAACATTTGAGCAGTCCTGCTGACCTGCAACAGATCTATTCATGCTCTTAAAATCAAGGGCACACAAAGTGCTCAGCTATGTGAATAAGGAGCCCTTCAACATCTGCTTAAGGCAAGGAGAAGTTCTCAATGAAAGAAATACATAAGGGAGTCATAGCAACAGGAATTCTGAGTATGACAGACACGCAGGATGGGACCCTGAGCCTGATGAACAAGTATTGCCGAATGGCATTCATTCGCAGAGCAGCATCCCTGAGATACAGCTCATCGGCGCTGGCTGCTTCAAATACTTCGAGTCAAAACAAGCGTGAGTGATTTGATGTGTCTACACGGCATAATTAGAGATGTAAACAATGACTGCCACTGCAGAAACTAGAGCAATATGCTAAGTAATTACCTGAGTTATTTTGGCCTGGCTACGTTCTGCATCATTAGTATAATTACGGGAATTGAATTCAAGCCCATCATACCTTTGATAGTTCAGTTTGTGCACAACAACCTCATCCTAAATTTTTATGATGTTTCCTTGATCGCCAAGGGTGGCCCATGCTCTCCCCCATTTTTTGTCATCTGAGCCACAAAGGAAAGACCCATTAATGAAAACAAGGTTAATTATGCTTCCATCAGAATGGCTTCAGAAGAGATTTCTTTTGATAAAGAGCAGAGTGGGGAGTCCATTCGTTCTATTCCCTTCCTCCTTAAAAAATAAAGTAAAACCACACAATGAATGTCTCTATTTACATCTCAGAGTTCTTTTCATGCTTAATATGCCTGTGTGAATGTACCAAACACAAGTGAAGCATGAATAGTATGTGACTATTTTTCCTTTTTTCCCTATATTTCTTAGCACTCTATTTTTTTAACTCTTCCCAAGAGCAAGAAGGTAACCATTTCCCTGCCCCCTTCATCTTTGTTTCTTTTTCTCATTATTCAGGATGGGCCTTGTAGTGAATCTGTTAGGACTACTGTGCTATATTCATCAGTTCTGCTTGGTGCAGCTCATGTGTGAATTGAGGCCTTTTTTCTCTATGAGGAAAGATATTTCCCTTTAGAGCATTCTAAGTCAATTACTGTGTTGGCCTTACGGGGTTTTTTCCCTTCCAAGAAGACATATGATAAGTATTTTCCCTAAAGTCCTTATTATTATTTGTCACATTATAGAGGCCAGAGACCTTAAACATTCGTGTGGTTTAGGTTCACGTGCACTTAACGCACACTGAAAAAGGTCACAAAAGGTAGCACAGCACCTTCTCCTTATAAAGACAAGTTCTGATGGACAACTCTTGTCACTTTCAATATAATGAGGTTGATAAAAAAACCTACTAAATTTTTATGTTTGCATAGGACAGTGATGGTTTTTCTGTAACATCAACCAAGGACTCTCAACTGAACACGCTGTGAAGTCTCAGATAAACATGAAGAATGAAGCAAAAGACATACAGAGGTTGTAGTGTAAATTGGTGGAAAAACAACCTCTACCCATGTTAAAAAGCCTCTGGACTTGATTGCACAGATGCTTCAAGTACAAAACCCTATCAGGTTCAGCATTAATGATATGTTGTTTGTTTTATGTGGGAGAAGATGGGATGCAAAGCCAGTGTCTGTTCTTGTTTCCACACCACGCAGGTAAAAGCTCATTGTATTCCAGTGCTAATCCCCCTGGACACCGCCTTAATTTTCAAGTGCAGTGAGGTCCAAATTAGACCAGCTAAAACAATCTACAGAAGACTCCAGTTTTTGGCACACAACGCTGTCATATCCCAGGGGTCAGAGCCAACAAACACTGCAACATGGGGCACCAATCTGACTCATCTTGTGAGAGAGGGAGGGTCTTTACAGTCAATGTCAGAAGTACAAATCCTCAGTTTCTGCTGAAAGCGAAGGCTATGCAGAAGGAATTACTCCAATATCCTACCACAAGATTACCGTAAATGCAATGTATGTTTTCTTTAAGAAAGAAAGCAAAGACTTACCCCTTGTCATCACTATATGATCCCAGCACAGTCCTTAGTCCAAGGCAATCTCTTCTGCTGCTTCAGTGAAACTACTACAAATAGAAATTAACAGTATCGGAAGTTGGCAGCTGTACATACAACCAGTGACCCCAGAAAACAAGTGGCCATTAAGAGAGTTCAAGGAGCCCTCCCAGAGAGGAACTAGGTTTTAATGGGAGTAGTTAAAAACAATTTGACTTAAATAAAATAAAGATTCAATACAATGAGTAAGCAACAAATGATGAAATATGGGCTTCTGATGGAAAATGGATATTGTCTGACTGGAATAAAAAATTACCAGAAGAAGAAATCTTAAGAATCTAAATATAAAATAAAAAGGTTCCTGAAGAACTTTAGTAGGGAATTTACCAGTGAGGGTTGAAAACCTTACTTTACTTCAATTCAGGGCCTAATTATCAAAGACATTTTCACAAACACTGCAGATGGGAACCTCTGCATGAACAAGGGGTTCTTTGTGGTGGGAGCACCATCTTGGTGTCAAACTCTTCTTTTGTGCCAGACCTAACAGTGCCATCACTAACATCAAATGATTTAATAATATAAGGCAAAGAGATAGGATAATACAATCTTATCTTAAACATATGGTAAAAAATGCATCTATGGGCTAGCTTGTTGATCAAGCTGCTTCTCTTCAGTTGTTGCCTGCCAAATATTAAGGCTTGTTTTTCCACTCCTACCACTTAGATTTCTCAGTTTTCTCATTTCCTATTACTCTAACGCAAGCTGAGGTGACAAAAACTGCCTAAAATGGTTACCTGTAGCTGCTAAACTAGTACTATTTTTTTTTTTCGCCTAATCTTTGGTGAACTTCCTATGTTATGGGGATCCTATGCTTCCTGTCAAAAAGGTCTGGACCTAAATCCCAGTCCTATGTCATCTCAGAGTAACTACTGCAGCTAGAGCTACTAAAAATAAATTCAGATTAAATGAGAGGTATATACAGTTAGCTAAACACCACTGTTATGTGTGGTTTTCTTTGAATTGTATTTACTTTTGGAAACTCATTTGCCAGTGTATATTGCCAGTGCATGTTCTGTTTATTAAAAAATAAAACAGGTAATGGTTTTGTGAGGATTTGTTTTGGTTTTTTTTTTTTGCTTTTAAATTGCTTTCTCTTAACATTTGTGATTGAAGCCTCAAAATGCTGCTTGTGCAATGAACAAAAAGATCTGGAATTAAAGGCAATATTAATATTATAAGGATACTGGCTGTTGACAGGGTCCCAAATGCAAAGCAAGATTTGTTAGCTGCTCCAAGAAATTTCTAATAATTCAGCTTGGGGGGTTGGATGGGAATAGAGGGGTAACAGTCTTTGTGAGGACTAAAGACAATGGGGGGCACCTTCGCACTCATCCTCGAAGATATTCCCCATGAACTTGAAAGTTTTTCGGAATATTTTGGAGTGATGTAGCTCCACAAGCACAGATTCATTGGTGCAAATCGCTGGGGAGCTCTGATCACTCCCATGTACAGCTGTGTGTCAGCACAATTAAACACAGATGCCAATGAAGCCCATGCAGAATTAAGTACAGAATTGGAGCTTTATAGCAAAATGTTTCAATGGGACCAGAATTTCAGCTTTCTATTCCTCCCTAAAAGGAGTCACCAGGAAGGATCTAGAGAAGACAGAGGCATCTGCAGAGATGAAAAAGAGATGAGAGACCTTGGGAAGACCTACAGGGAATAAGAAAATTGACAGTCTAAGCCCTCAAAAGCACAGCAGCTTTCATGTCTTTTTAGTTGCACAGAAAAATCAATACTAGGGCCTTGTATGCTCCAATCCTGATAGGAAGCAAAAAGCACAAAGGCAAAACAGCATAAGTATCAGCCATCTGCTTGTGGGGAGCTGCCAGACCCGTGGTTTCCAATAGGTGATGGACGGATGCAACCCTGTCCTGGCAGGTGGGGCAGCAGCAAGCTTTTGTTCCTGCCTTGCCACAGCTCACAAATGTCTCCTTCTTTTGAGTGAGAGGTTGAGGAGCTTCTCCCTTTAGAGTGGCTTGATACCACCCCATGACATAAAAAACCCTGTCTACAAAGCAGTTCAGAATACAACTCTGTTATATATAGCCAGCCCCTTGCACAGCAGCTGAATAAAACAAGGGAAACTCTTTTGACTTCCCCTTCTCCACAGTTTCCAATTTTAAAAAAGTGTATGTGTAGGGAGGAAGAGATTCAATGCCTCCTAATTGTTCCCCAGCTTCCCGTCAAAAAGGTCTGGGCCTAAAATCCCAGGAAACTTCTCACTCCCTGTCTGAGGCAGGATTCAGGGAACAATAGCCAGCTACAATCAATGGTGCTGCAGCACACACTTGTTAAAATACGTGTTTGCATTGCTGTCTTCTACTGAGGAGTGCCAGTATGTAACAGCCACACATAACAGTTACAGCAGAGAAGTACTAGTAATGCTAAGTGCTGAAAATCACACACCAATTTATCTTTTAGCTTCTCTGGCAATTGCCAGCAAGATTTATCTCCCTTTAAAGAGAAAATCAGATGGGTGGAAGGTCTGCAAAGAAATTTACCACAGTACAACTCAAGAACAGTGTGTTTTAAAACAGAAGAGCTCATTTTTCTCCAACAATGTATTTTTTCATCCTCCTTTTAGTTCTAAGGTTTGGTGATGCCATAACGCCCAAGAGGGCAAAACTGGCTGGCCCTAGAGTAATTATTCTTAACAACCCTCTCAATGCTATATCACAAAACTGATAAGCAGTTTCTTCCAGTGTAAGCCCAAAAGCTATCTATCCCATAGTAGTTTTTCAAAGCCATATTCGGTACTCAAATGAGTTGGCTGAATTTTCCCCAAAAAAGCATCCCCTCTTTGCCTACTGGAGCAATGACAAAGTTGTCCAGCATGAAAGACTGAGCCTGAGTAGCTACCCCTGCACGTGGTTGCCACTACCAGACAAGAGACTGAGGGCGCATGACTGAGGGAAATAAATACCAGGATACATAATACATACAAAGTTGCCATTGCCTCCAGCTTACTTCCCACCACTGTCGGTATAAAACTGTTAAAAATACATAATGCTTTCTAGATTGCTCTAATTCATGTGATAAGATCTTCCCTATAAAGGTCTTCCTCTTCAAATCATGCTCAATTTCCTCTGATGCCAAGGGACATAAAAAAAAAAAATCAGTAGATTTGAGGCTGACCTCTTTGAGAATATAAAGTGTCATCTTTTATTTTTTCTCTCAGATTGCTGACACTCAGTTGATTCTCCCACTCAGGACTTGGACAATCCAAGATATCAGCTGTGTCCACTGATCCAGAAACTGGAAAAACCAATTTGGAAAACAGTGAACAGGACTGGAGGCCCAAATCCTGGATTTAAGGCAGAACCATGCATTGAATCAGTCCTTCTTTCCTGCAAGAAAGCATGAAGCACAGATGTGGTTGTGTAAGCATCAGCTGCTTACTTGGGGACATCCAGTCAGACCACAACAAATCAGATAAATTGGGAGGCCAAGCAGAGCACATCCTCTATCCTGTTGAGAAATGGAAGGTTTGATGATCAAACTCTCTAAAAAAATCAGGCTGCTTACTGGAAGCATCCCTGCACATGCATGACTGGTGCCTACCCACAGCTGCTCAAGCTTGACCAAGTCCCACAGCCTAAAACTGTCAAGATCACCAAGGAAATTCTGTGAAGAAACAGGAATAAAACCCTTTTTTGTCCTATCACCACAAGGCTTGCTTTCTTCCTTTGTTGCAGTAATTCATTTTGTACAGATTTAACAAGCTAAATCTTAAAGTCCTTCCTAAAACAGATTTGGCTCCAAGCTGCCCTGCATACTAGCTGGCATAACTGAGCCCAGAATTCAGACTTTCTTTCTTCTTTATTCCTTTTCAGGCAGCCTTCCTGCTCCCTCAAAATGAAGCACAGACAGCAGTTACAGAATTAAGAGTTCATCTCTGCATAACTAATTAAAGGGCATTTTTTGCCACATGTTTTGCCCTATTAATAGCACCATGGTATTTCTGAAAAGTAACAGTGGCTTTAACAACTAATGATAATTTTAGAAATAGAAGCAGTGCTTTGCTTTGCTTTCCCTAATAGGATTCAAGAAACATAGTGTGGAGTAGAAACCCTTGTTGTGCATATCAGTCTCCCACAGAGATCATTACCAGAGTGCATGTGTTTAAGAGAAGCACCAACTTTCTATTCCCAAGGAGAGGAAAGACCACTGGAAGGAATTCATCACAGTTATTAGGTCAGAGGTTTCTTGTGCTCAGAAAGGGTCCCTGAGCTTTTGACTCATTAAGAAATGGTCTTCAGAAAGCTCAAGGGCTTGCTTCTGCACCAGGGAGGAATAGTCTGAGTAAAAATCTCTGATTTCAGTGCTGGCTGGGGAGCAGTGCTGCTGAGAAGGACCTCAGGGTGGTGGTGAACAGTGACCTGGGCACCAGCCACAGCCTGCCTGGTAGCCAAGGTGGCCAGCAGCATCATGGGCAACAGATCAGCAATTATTTCCTTCTACTTGGCATTCATGAGACTGCACCTAGAACACAGCACCCAGCTCTGGCCCCAGGGTGAGAACACGCAGAGCGAGACAGTACAAGTCCAGGAGGGCCGGGAGCTGCCACACAGGTCTGTGAGGAGACATTGGTGGACTGTGGCTTGCTCAGGCTTGAGAAGGGGTGGCTTTGGGTAGCTGAGAGTAGACATGCTGCACTTTTGAGAAGAGATAAGAAGGGAGGTACACAGCAGAGAGACAATGACCACTAACTGAAACAGGGATAGAAGGGGGAAACCCCCCACTGGGACAGTCAGGCAGCGGCTCGGTTGCCAAGAGGTTGTGCAATCTCAGCCCTTGGGGGATTTCAGGACCTGGCTGCACAAAGCCCTGAGCAACTTGGTTTGATCTCATCCATAATCCTGCTTTGGGCAGGAGGTTGAACTACAGACCTCCTGAGCTCCCTTCAAACCTAAATGGTTTTGCAACAAATTAATAAGCAATAAAATTTGCAAGATGTGTACTCAAAAAATTTAAAAAACCCCAGACCACCCCTTGCCACAGAGGAACTGAAAAGTTTTAGGAAGCAGGATTTTTCGTATGCAATGTACAAAACCAAAACCAACTCTCCCCCATCTTCCCCAAAGACATGCAATATTGAGCAATTACACTAAAATCTACTTCAGATATCATTATCTGACACTACAGCTTTGTCCTGAGCAGTCACTTCAGAGATTAATGTACTTGGGATTTAGAAGAAAGAAACCCTTGCCTTTCTTCCAGCAGCTATGCATAGCAAAGCAAAGCAAAGAAGGGAGTGTATTATCAAAGCTTAACTGCTGTTGAAGTTTTTGAAATAGAACTTCTGCCTGTTTCTTCCAAGAAAATATCTGCTCTCCAAACATGAACCAGACTAAATCCACTAGTGTCATCCAGGGAGATTCTTACCCTGTTTACACTGGCCCAAGTTCGGACAACTCCCCAAGAAAGAGATTCCTCTGAATCTACACCATAAGGATTGAGAAATGCATGGCCAGCTGAATCTCAGCATAAACAACTGTACAGGGAAAACAAGCAATCAACTTAGGTATGGCTTACAAAAGGCATCAAAAGAAAACAGGTAGTACATATTACTCTTTGTTGGCATAGGTAGGAAGCTTCGTAACACTCTCAGCTCCTAAATTTATGTGTCCCATAAGGTGACCAAAGGGGGCTTTGGAATCTGAGCAGGGAAGGCTGCTCTCCACCATCTGCACAAGGACTTGTGAAGTCCTCTCAGCTGTATGGGGATGTGCATTAGATGTCTGGAGTGCTTATTGCAAGTCCCTTCAAAGAGCCAGACACGGTACTGCCTTCCCACCTAAACAAACGGAGTCAGAAACCACGTGCAGCTCGTACTGTTCCATTAGCTCCTTCAACATCCAAACCCACAGGACTGCCTTTATTATCCATAATGGTCTAGATTGCTGATGACCAACTGGAGAAAGATGTGCAGGATCAGCTTCCACATAAGAAGCGTTTTTAGCTAGATCCTGGGTGTATTTAAAGGTTTTGGATCTGGAAAGACCATCTACATGGCAACTTACAGGGTTGATGAGCAAGCTCAGTGCTGAAAACTTACCTCATTCCATGCTTTGAAATGCTACACTCTGTTTTCAAATTAACTCCCGTTCCTGCTTGGGTCATGCAAGTTTAAATACTCCTTCATACACATCTGTATTTTAAAAAGCATTCCAGAATGAATCCCCTCCACCCTGCAAGAAAAATGCTTTGGGGAATTTGTAGGAGGATTAGAGCTTTAACTACAACACGCAGAATAAAATATTAAAGTATTATAATGCCTTTTTAGAAACCAGCCATTTAAAAAATGGCATTTTCTTTAGCAGTTCTGTGGTAGAAAGCCCTGCCCATGAGTCTTCTCTGCTTTGAAGTCCTAGCACTTTTGCAAAATAGAAAAAATTGAATGTGGAGAACAAGGACTGTAATTATGCTCCATCATTCAAAATAAGGGGGAATAAAAAGCTCAAGCTCCTGTGAGTTTTAAAGTTGAAATGGTCGTGACCATGAAGAAGATGGTGAAGCCTTAGGATAAAATTTAAGCTTTGCTGAATTTGTCAAGGGCTCTACCATGAGGTTTCACACTTAGAATTCTATTCCATGGACTTGAACCTGGTTTTATTCTAGTGTAGGCTTCATTTTAATGTTGGTGTGCAATTATACACAATTCCCACATTTAAAAGGAACATCTCTGGGTGAAAAAGTCTTCTTTTCCTTTGCTTCACTCATACTTAAAGAAGCATTCAGGTCTTTAGTTAAGTAAATAATTCAGGAATTTTCAATAAAGAGAAAATAATTTTTTGTATGTTCAAGTAGAATAAATTTCAATGCTAGATAATATTTAGCAGTCTGTAATTACAAGAGGTTTACAAAGCTTTTCCTTGTAAAACAGAAGGATAATTTAACTTTTTACTTCAGAGCAAATGTGATATCATTCACTATTACCAAAGTTACAAATGGGGGTTAATGAAGAACTTATTACATGTATGGACTGCATGCTTTTCAGGAGAGTGCTGTGTGTCTCCAACATATCCACATAGACAGGGAAAGATGTGCCAACAACAAATCTAGTGTTTATAATGGGAAAGAAGGCAAATGATCACAAACAATTGTCTAAGACAAAAACGAAAAATGGTATTTTTACATTGTATATACATCCTCACAAATGTAAGAAGGAACTATTAGTACTTGAAGAATTTAATTTTTCCCTTTCTTGTAATGATTCCAGTGTGAATTTTTGGTGCTCCTACTAACAATCAACAACAGGAAAAAAAAAACCATTTTAAAAGTGAAATCTTGTTTCTCTGCAAAAAAACCCCAAAAACATTCTGCATGTAAAGGAAGACAAAGGAAATCAAAAAAGAAGGAGATGGTTTTGTTGTTGAGGTGGGAAGCAGAAAACCTACAGAGTATTTGCTGGCAACCCCTTGCATGCAGTCCAAAGAGTGATGTAATAGCTGCTCACAGCTGCATTTAGGAGCAATTTCACTTTCATTATACTTGAAGGGAACACTCTCCTGAGCAATGCCTCCTGACAACGTATTGCCATGCCTACGCAGCATCATGTGTCAGGCTGTGTGGGCATGCTCTGTGATGCCCTAGAGATCAGTGATACAGCTCAGACCTGATAAATATTTACCACTTGGTTCAAAAGGAAGCATACCTTAATGCTACAGCTATCAAGTCTTATCACATATATGTTGTTAGGCATTCATACCTTGCTTGCAAATTGTGTTTTTATCATGCCTGTAACCCTGTAATTCTGGTTGGATCAGATCCTCTGCCATGGATTGTTACCAAAACCTGTCCAAAAGTAACACACTCTTAGAAAAGCTTTTTTAGAAGTATCTCAGGTCATTCCTTCTTATCTCATCACTTCTGATACAGGACTCTAGCACAACCCTAGCACAACCCAAGAGCACCAGTACATCGATACAGTGCATTGCACTTGCCGAGTAATTTACATACTCTTGCAACATGCAATATTATGTTCTTGTTATGTTGATTGTGCCCTAACTAGGGCATTGCAAACATTTCCATTTTAGATTCATTCTCAGACATTCTCCTTGTGCAGTTCTCATGCCCTACAAGTTACCTCCATTTTCTACTTTCTACAAACCTACTTTCATGGATTAAACCTAAAACGTCCTTTTTGCAGACAAAGAAAATTAAACATACCAGAAATGTGCAAGCCTGCAATATCATTTTCTCTTCTGCCATGTTTATGGTCATTTCCTGTCATGTGATACATGATGGAGTCATTCTCTTGAAAGTCAGCATGGGAGAGTATGAGCAGGAAACATGTTCTGCTAAAACTATTGCCATGCTTCAAGTGATGTGTAACTCTTATGGTCATTGACTGTGAGTAACAAAGCAGCCATTTAAGTGTCAGTCAATCCTGGTTTTGGACTAGGTTAACTCTTTCAGAGTGATTTGGTCTAATAAATGAAGGAAGATCATTTCTTGACATCTATTTCACTCCCCCCACCTCCCCACCCCCCCAAAAAAGAGAGAGAGATCAAATAATTTCAGACAAGCATAATAGGATATTATTACAGGATGTTGCACTGCATCACCTAACACTTCCAGACGCATGGTCTCCCTTTGCTGCTCTAGTTCCCTCCGAAGTAAAGGCACCAAAAGCTTAGGTGCAAGACATTCCATCATGTAGAATACATCCACATAATCTTAAAGCTGATATCTGAAAATGCTTTAGAACGCAAGAACTTCAATAATTTACTGCCATTCAAAATTAAATAGTTGTTATACCATGCAGCAGCAGGAAAAACATGGACTTCCTCATCTTTTATTTTCTCTAGCCAAAGAAACCCCAGTATTTCAGTAACTTTCCTTTGTTTGTGATTCTGGAGTCAATTCTGGACAGGCTCTTCAGTGGATTAGCAGAGAGAAAGGCTGAATGCTTTGATACAGATCAAGAACTCAGGGTATTTTGTGGGGGTGCAAATTACAGTTGGCTATAGGTCTTTGCCTTTGATAATTCTATTCTGAAATCATCAAAATTCTCATCCAAATGACAGATTTTCACTTCTAACATTCCAGAAGCACAGATAGTCTGAAATCACTCTTCAGTTCAATTTCTGCAGAAGCAGGTGACACTTACCTTGGTGTCTTTACAACCCATAATACCATCAACTGAGCATCTAGCTTTGCTAAGGCAAAATGCCCCGAAAAATGGCATATTCAGGACCCCACAAATACAGCTCCCTTCAGCTGCCTGCAGAGCTCAGCCTAGTTTAATGCATTACTTGCCCACGCATAGCAGTTCGTTAACCTCTAGGTCATCCTAATGAAAAATATTGTGAGATCAGTCCAGATTTCCAACTGGACCAGGTAAAAGAAGAAAGCTTTGGCTTTGTTCAGAAACCCATCTCAAATGAGAAAGGTGTTTTCACCTTTCTGGTTGCATAGCACAGCCCCACCAGCAATTGCTCTGGCTCCTGTTTGGAAGAGGAGGGCAGCAGAAACAAATACACTCTAATTTAGCTGGTCCTGTCTTCCAGTTTCATTTAGGTCAGCAGCAAATCTCACATTTACTTTATGGGATCTTCAGTTTTTACATGTTTGCTTCTATTTGTCACTTCAAAAGCTCAGTTTGTCATAACTGGTTCCTACTCTGAGTTTCCCCTTGAGCACTTCAATGCTCTCTGTCTAGACATTACTTCTGTGTATCAGGTCAAAATTATTTTCTCAGTTGTGCTCAGCTTTGGGCAAGAAATCCCTCCTGTGTGGTAAATACTACAAAGACCTTCCCCTTCAAAAACTGAAAGGAGGATAAAAGCAGCATTTTCCTCACAGAGAAGCAGCCTCCCCTCTCTTTGTAGGTCCAAGGAAAGATGTTTAAAAATTAATTTTTGTTTAAACTCTTCTCACTTTTATTTGCTTACATTTTCATTTTGAGACGTGTTACAAAAAGAAGCAGGAAAACAAGTTTCTCTGTTAGGCTGGTTGTTCTGAAACCAGTCAAAAGCTTTTTCTCCTCAATTTTATATCCAAAATATTTTCCAGAAAAAAGAGCATAAAAAGTAATAGATGATGAAAAAAGAATAAAGATGAAATAATGGTCTCTTTATGTTCTCTTTATCACCATATATACACTTACTCTTCTATCTTCTCCATTAGAAATCTGGGACATTCAAGATCATTTTACTATCCTATTCATTTCCTTTCAGGATTTTATTCATGTTTGCAGAAAATTAAGTCTATTTTCAGACAGGGCTGTGTAAGACCAAAAGCATTTTAAGAGTTTTCTTGGCAGAACACCTTATGAGAAGTTGCTCCTGTTCACAGGAGACAGACACAGCATTCCCAGTCACAGTGTAGCCCTCTTCTGTAAGCAGATCTGTAAGAAAAGAAAGATTCAACTTTGCCCACTGTTTCTTTCTTCAATAAAATTAACAGAAGGGCTCACATTCCATGGGTTGGTGTGTGTTCAGTCAAGATTTGTGGGTGGCTTCTGCCTTCACCAACAAGGAAGTAATTTCACTCCCACTGAGCGTGATGGTTACCATCAGAAATGAATCTGGAATATCTTCAAAGTCGGGCTCAGCCTTTACTTCATGAATGCAAATCCAGAGGAGAGCCATGTATCCCTCTAATTGCATTAACATCCAATGTTGGGTGATGGGATTTGGTCCCCACACATCAGTAAAAATATTCTCAAACTGAATCTTGGTTACTGGGGACCAGAGAGGTGTTTGGGTACAACATGAGCCCAGCACAGAACCGACCTGGGCACACTGAAACATAGTGAACACCTCTGTGAGGAGGAAAGGAAAAGGAATTTCTTCACATGTATACAAATCATGTTTTTGTATTTTGAGAAGGGTTCTTTTGAGGACACTCTGCAAGGACAGGTTTGGGAGTTTTTGTGATAGCTGCTATGTCACTTCCTTCTTGTCTAACAAAAGATGAATTGATGCGTTTTGACAAACTCATACTCACAACTCAGATAATTCCTAGCCAGCCATCACATAACATACAATTTAAACCAGCATAATAATAAAATAATGTGGAAAGTTTGAAGTTTTTAAGAACAACCTTTTAGTAGCTTGCTGGCACCAAAGACAGTTGGTGCTCTGGGGCTTGCAGCAGTGGCAGACTTAGCTTTCAGCTCTGGACACTTCATCCAAAAAGAGCTTATTTACAGGGCAGCTCTTTTGAAAGTCTAAGTCTAATAGTAGGAGACATAACCACTATACTGTCACGTAAGGGGACACCACGACTATACCATCATGTAAAGACCATTTTCAGTTACAAGCTTAAGCTGTTTTTTATTAGGAAATACCAGACAATGTGCATTGGGCTTGCTGGGGTGTACTTTTGGGAATTGGAACAAGGGAGAAAGATAAGAAAAATCTCTTTGTACAGCTGTATATTGGCCTACTGCTTTTGGGGAGTTCTGCAAGATGCAAAACTGCAATCCCATCAACTGCAAACTCGGCCCTGGTGAATTTAATAATGCAAGCAAGCATCAGAGCTTAAAATGTAAGAAAAAGATGATTCCTAGAAATGAGACATGAAATGTTAACAATGCCAATGAAAAGGCATTCTTGATACCTGAACCCTTCTACACTTTTGTTGCAAACATAAATAGGACAGTCTAGTTGCAGGATACAAGAGGAAGATCATACAAATGCCTTCTCTGAAAACTTTGCTAACAGAAAGCATTTATTGTAATACACCCAGCATGTCCTTTTGAGATCTATCATCCCTTTGCATTAAGTTCTTACTGCTGCTTTAAAACCTAAAGGGTCTCTGGGAAGGCCCTGGATAGCTTAAGTAATGGAGACTGACTGAGAGCTACTGAGGCAGAAGGGCTCACAGAAACAATTTTCCCATGATCAAGCTGATGTTCTTGGGCACTCTGTAACTTCCATCACTGCTGAGTATGATGAGTTCAAACACAGTAAGAAAAGCCGGAGACATCTATTGGTTTGAGTTGGAATGGGTTTGATGTCCTCTCCCAACAAGACAGTGAGATAAAGAACGGCCAGCACCTTTTTGGCAGCCCAGGCCACCTCTGCAGGGGTGCAGATCACACAATGGCAGGCATTAGTACCCCAGTCTGCCACGTCTCTCCTCCCCTACCTACCTGAGCTCTGCTTGTCCCCTGGCATGCCTTAAAAACACCCTGAAAGGCCAAATGGAATAGGGGAGAACTGGACAGTTTGGAGCACATCAGACTCCCCTGACAAAATGGAAGAGGGAAGAGAGGAAAGGAGCAGTGAGACACAGGCTCCCCTCGAGTGAGAGCAGACAGAAGACTGCTGCAGGGCAAAGGGCAGCACCTGCCAGGCAGCTGCAGGACAGGCATTTGGGAAAGGAGGATGGTAAGACACACAGAAAGTTTGTAGTTGCAATAAGACTTTATTGCAAAATTCCTCCCAAATCTCAGGAAATACAGCCTATGGGAGCAACAAAGCATGTAGGTCAAATGAAAAACCAAATTATGCCAGTTCTTAGTAGGTGACCTCTTAAATGTACATATGCATGCATAACAAGATGAGACAGTTTTGTGTGAAGGGAGAGCCAGCACCAGTGACTGGATATAAAATGACAAGCCTTTTCGAAATAATGCATTTGTTTCAGATGAGGTTTAGATTAACCGGCTTTTAGGGTGAGCCTTTGCACTCCATCCCATCTCACAAAGGCCACAGAGCTGTAGAGAGCTGGAAACCAAGGAGTAAATCTGAATATGGTTCTAGATCATCTTTTACAAAAAGTTCCAGAAAATTCTTCCATGACAGCAACACTGTGCAACGGCTCCCAGAGCTGTCTCAAGGCTTCTTTTAGGTCAGATCCCAACTCCAAGAAGAGGTGGACCACCTTCTTAGAGTTTCAGATCCCACCTAGAACTACCATGTGCACCTGGGGATTGACATCTGGAAAATACATGCATATATGCAACACGGAAAAAGCACAATGTGCAACTGTAATTTCTCTCTGGGGAAAAGGAAATAACAGGAGGCAAGAAGAATAAGTAAGAAATAGGAAGGAGGTGGTTGCAAAGAATGTATTGGCCCATGAAAAGCACTTTCCAGTTTGGAGGCAATAGACATGCAATCATGAGCAAGATTCAAGGTGTGACAGAAGAAGTCAGAGAAGTTAATTGCCAAGAAAAAAACACCAAATGTGAAGCAGCAGTTTTGCCACTAATTTCAGTGCAGCCAAGCCTTTGCTGCAGGTTTCTTTAGGGCAAGCTCTGGTAATTTCCTTGAGCTGCAAAGGAAAGTGTGGAATTTCCTCTCTTTCCTCTCCCTTGAGACATTTCAAGTTTCCTGAATAAGGCACAATGAGGACTCTGCAGATGCCAGGGTAAATCACAGCCTTTGTGTAACTTCCCCTGCATCTGCTGGAACAGTGTTCACACCAGAGTTAACTTTGGCTTGATAACCTCAGTGGATGTCTCGCTTGTGTTAGCAGTTCCTCATAGAGTTTGTTTCTGCTGCAATGTGTTACCTGGAAATCTCAGGTCTCTGTTAAAGATTGATTTCCAAACATCTCTTATGTTTAATTCATTGTACTGCAGGAAGGAATCTCACAGAAAAGGAAGCAGCATCCACTGGTATAGTCCCACTGCCTTTCTGAAACTCTCTTTTCTGCTGTGCCTCCTGACCCTCAGCAGGTACCCCATTTCTCTCCTGAGCTGCTTGCTTATTCTCTTTTGAGAAAGTCAGCCGCTATTTTGTCTTCATGTCTGCAGCCCAAAAGGGTTGTCTTTCAAGACAACCTGCAAAGTCCACAAGAAGCCTTCCCTTTGTCTCCAGAGTCAATTTCACTTTTGTCCTCTGTGGTCTAAAATATCTTTATTTTATGGGTCTTTCATCCTGCCCCAGGCAATGTAATCACTTGAATAAACCTCTATCAGAAAAAACATTTCTTGCATAGCTCCCCTGGAGCTTTCCTGCACTGAGGCAGAGAAGGAAAGATAAACTTCCACATTTGTTTGAAATCTTGGTTTGAAGCCTCTGAAACAGCGCTTGTCTGTGTTGTACTGTTTTTTCTCTGTTCTTATATACCAAGCACAACACTATACAGTGTGGAATATCTCTTTGGCCAGCGTGAGTCAGATGAGAAGCTGCAGAGTCCGTGACTTAGTGTAAATTCTGCTTACCAACAACTAAAAAATCAGTATGTTAACATTATTTTCATCCTAAATCCAAGCCACAGCACTGTACTGGCTAGTGGGGAGAAAATTAACTCTACCCCAGCCAAAACCAGGACAAAGTTTTACATCACAACAGGATACTTTCTCTTCCCCTTCTCCTCTGGTTTGCAGCCAGTTGACTTGGATAATTTCACTATTATCAACTCTTGAATCAAGAGCTACAACACATCTCTTCATCAAGTTCCACAGAGAAAGCCAAAAGAAACATTCATCACACAGTCTTGCAACCAACAGCCTTTGGCATACGCCCTCTGTCATGAACCTCTGATCAGGCAGTCAAGATTCTACCCTCCTCCTCAGATTGTTTGCTCTGGGCCTGCTGAGGTGGTTCCTCTCTTGTGGACTCCTCCATGAGAGCCAGACACCAGCCTGCTGACATCTTCCTGATTTATTTATAAGCACATTCAATTCAATATTTATAAGCAAATCAATACAGTTAACATTCAGATAATACAAACTTTTGTAGAGAAGTTCACATGACATTAAAAAAAAAAATCATGAAATAGATACTTGGGAACTAAACTCTGGGAAAACCTTGATTTCACTTTTTCTTCCCTTGTATTGTTCTCTGCTTTCTCTCCTGATCTGTGTGGTTTCCAAACTCCTTCTTACTTCATGGAAATATTCTCACCCTTGACTCCTGCCCTCCAGCCTCATGGTTTTTTCTGTTTTGCAGAGCCAGCATGGGCTGTGGGAGGCAGGTGCTTCCTCCAGCAGTCCAGAGGCCACTGTAATTTCAGTAGTGACTCAGCCCAAAGTGAAGCCCACAGGGTAGGGCTGGCAGTGACGTCCTATGTAGTCACAGCTCTGTACAGCCACACTGGTTTTGAACTGTGCTCTCCATAGTGAGTGATCTTTACAGGGTAAATGTGAGGTGTGGCAGCCCCCAATTTTTATTGTTTCTCTGCTTTTAACATCTTCAACTTCTGAGGACCCTTCCCATGCAGCTCTGGATTCAAGCTTTCTTTATCCCATGCTTTCTTTATAGAAAAACTAACAACTACTCCCTGCTCCTGAATGGTTTGCAAGAGCCTGAACATTGCTTTTCCAACACTGATCGATCAATATTCCACAGGGGAGGAATACAGTGGTCTATAATAATACTTTGACTATTACTCAAGGGTACCAAAAACAAATAGCATCCAAAATTTTTCTCTAATGGAATGAAATCTAAAAGAAGCCTCTCATTCTGCCACCCACAGCTTCCTAAATCAGTCACACCAGCACAGAAAGAGTTTCACGGACGCTTTCTTTACTTGAATGGTTCATTAATATGAATTGTTATCTTGTACACGAAATATATGACTAATTGTACCCTGCACCTTCTCAGAAGACCTGTGAATTGCTTGTTTGCTTTATAGGAAGGGAGAGAAAGGTCTATGTTTGGGACTGTTGTCTTGGCTAAATATTTATAAATGCTGATTTTTTTCCCCACTTTGGTTAATTTGTTTGTTTATTCAAAACCACTAACCCTCTGAGAAAGGAGTGTGTTGGCTACCATCATATTATTTAGTGCAATGTCTAGGGAGCACCCTATAATGGTGAAAAATACAATGCTAGAGTAGCAACAGCAGTCCTGTAATTGAAAGTCATCAGGGACAACTATAATAAAAACTGGCAGCACAGACTCCTGGGTTAGCTAGGCTGAACTTTTTCACCTTATAAGGACTTCAGAATACACTCCAGGAAGAATTTTGAGGTGTACTTGATTTTAACTTCTCTACACATTGCCCAGAAATACCTATAGGGAGCCTACAAGAGAGATGGAGAGGGACTTTTTACAAGGACGTGTAGTGATAGGACAAGGGGTGATGTTTTTTTACCCTGAAAGAAGGTGGGCTTAGATTAGATATTAGGAAGAAATTCTTTACTCTGAGGGTGGTGAGGCACTGGGACTGGTTGCCCAGAGAAGCTATCTCTGCCTCATCCCTGGAAGTGTTCAAGGCCAGGTTGGGTGGGGCCCTGAGCAACCTGGTCTAGTGGAAGGTGTCCCTGCCTGTGGCAGAGTGGATGGAACTGGATGATCTTTGAGGTCCCTTCCAAACAATCCTACCTACGATTCTATGATGTTAGCTACACTGCTAACAGCTGCTGGAAAACCCACGTGATGCACAGTCAATTTTTTTAACCTGATCACTTAAAATCTTCTGTGATTTTTTTGGTGCTTACTTTGTAAGCAGTTCATGTAAGTTTCGAAGAACCTCAAGCCTCACTTGAGGCTTGCAGGTGAGCAGAAAACTTCATGGCCATGCTACTCTACTTTGGGAAGCAGCTGTCAAGTTAAGAAGAACATCTTCTGTTCTCTGTTTCTCTGCCCACTGTTTTCAATTGACTTTAGTAGCTCAGTGTCAAGTAATTAGTCCAGAAGTTTCATCAGGATGCAGAACTCACACCATAATTCTTAGGAATAAAAAAAAAAGAAATTAGAGAAGACTGTCTCCAGTGTTTCTGCTACACAGTCAAGAGAGGGGAGTCAAAGTGTCTGCTTCTTTCCTGGAGGCTGAGATAATTGTATCGTGTGATCTTTATGGCATCTGCCAGCTGGGTGAAATAATAACCCCGAGCTGCTCCTGCCCCCTTCCGTGATCTCACGGGTTTAGCCACCACGCAGGCTGTTGTTCTGACTCATGTGGAAGAGGGTTAGTCCCGGTCTCCATCCTCCGCACAGATCACAAAGCAAAGGGAAAACAACAAGGTCTGAACACGTCATTCATGGAAGACTGCCAGGATTTCTTTTCACTTGAGATTGCAGTGCTCGGAGTTCAGAAGTTTTATTGCTATCACGTCAACATGGGAATCCTTTGGTCTGTGAATTCATTCATCATCCCAGCATTTACCCTCCTAGATTTATGTCCTTCAGCCAAGGCAATCTTCTGAGTATTTCACAATGCTGCAATTATCACTGTCTCTTAGCATCAAAGCAACTACACAGTGAGAGAGCCTGCAAAGGTAACCACAGGGATTGCTCAGGAGAGATGCAAGAGCCAAGTTTGGTGAGCAGTGCTGAGTGACAGTACCTCCTGGAGGGGTTCAGCTGCCTTCTCAGAATGTAGTAAACACATCTTCCCCTCTGGCAGAAAGGAGTCATCAGTAAATGTTACCTATTCCAGCTGCTATTTGCTAGCCTAATACAAACTTTGAGGTAGCTTCATAACTTACACAGAGAACTTAATTAACTTCTAGTGGATCCAGTTACAGGAGGGAGGGCTGAGCACAAAGCAGAGAAAAGCACCACGGTTCAAATTTTTAAAGGTGATTACGTGATATTTCCATGGCACTGAGGGCAGTAAAAGTAATTTCCAGAAGTAACTTATGTCTGTGAAGCAAAGTCTCAGTGATGTGTAAGGGGATTTCAGTTGAGTCACAGCCTGAGGTGAATTTCAGATCTCCATAACACACAGGATGTACAAATAGTGAGAGGACACACAACAACCTGTAAAATCTGAGGCTCGTGTTCAATGCCAGCACTATTAAACTTAGCAATCTGCATTTTATTTTTTTTCGAAGGGATTCACCCCTTTATTCTTCCATAGCAGAGGGAGCAAAGAGCTGACTAAGCGCAGGAGGGTACAGACAGTATTTCAGATAAACTGTTGCTATTTGTCCAATGATCCACCAAATCCAGTTTGTTTCAAAACACAAAGGCAGAGTGGTCTTTTCAAATAACGAACAACTGGTAATGATACAAAGTATTTACCTTGGAGCTGCAACTATTTGGGAAGGAAATACAATTTATTTTTGTATATCCTTTAAATATCTTCAAACAACCCTGTCATCTCCAAAAGCCCCTTGGAGATCATTCGCTTTTGTGTCTGGATCAAAGGAAAAATGAGGTACATGAGAAATAACACAATCACTCAGGCAATAAGGTTATTCAATAGAACATGAACTCCTCAGTAATGTTAGGAGAGCTCTGCAACATAAAGTATGACTCTTTTAAGAAAGTGTTCATAGATTTAAAAAAAAAAATATAGTGATAAGAATATCAAAATATGACCAAAGCATGAGATTTCTAGTAAAAGAATCTTTAAACTGTTTTGAGCAAGAATCTCCTTGAAAAACTCAGACTGCAGAAAACTTGCTACCTGTGTGGGGGTATTTGGTCCTGATTTTCAGAGGCAGTGCTTTCACGAGAGTTGCAGTTTCACAGCTTTTCTCCTGTGGATCGTGTATAAGGAGCAACAAGTAAGATGAAATGACTCCTCAAGATTCCCAACAATGCTATGAAAAGTTGGAGAACTGTACACAGTTTTCCAGTGGAAGGAAGGCCAGACTCCCTGAAAGCCTTTTGTATGAAACCCCTGCTAGAACAGAGACCCTTTGCCAAAGGTCAGTCCCTGAGAGATGCAGGCCGTTGCTGAAGAGGAACACCCCAACCACGGGCGTGCAACAGGGAATGGGATGGAGCTGTAGGTGGGCACCCACACAGTGCAGGCCTGCAGTGAAGTACAAGAGCCAGGCAATAAGATTTGGCTTTGGTTTCAGGTATAAAGGCTCAGATCCTTTTCAAAGCACCTTGCTGCTCTAAGCACATGCCTGAAGCCCTGAATAAAGGCCACTTGGGGCAATGATGCAGACCCTGGTAATGGTAGTGACATGAGAAAGGTACTGTATGCTTTGGAAAGGAGTAATTTTATCAGGAAATTGATAACAAAAACCTAACAATACCCAGAAAATCTGAAGCTGCCAGAATATATTTTATTTCCCTGGGAAATGAACTTTTCACGAATGCTTAGAAGGTTCCAGGTACTTTCCCAGCCCCACAGCAGCTATTTTCCATATGGCACACGGGCCAGACCAAAATAAGCAGTCACACAACTTTGCTCTGGTCCTGAACAAATCCTGGCAGGATAATCTGGGTGTCTACTTTTCCATATAGGCTTAACACATGCAGTTGGCTTTATTTGCAAACTCCACGCATTTCTAGACTGACTCACAACATAGATCCAACTCCAAACATGTCAGTAACTCGAATAAAATGCATTTTATCTTAACAAGACATTTATGGTTACAGGCTGAAGGATACCAGTGCATGCAAGGGAAAGTCAGATCTGCAGTGAGAATTGTGAGCAACACACTGCTGGGCAAGAAGGGATGGAGATAGTCAGCCTAGGAAGCCTCTACCCATGTGGAGGTTATTTCTGCAGCTGGCAAAAAGGTTCTAGGGGAATCTGCAACATGGAAAAGAAGACAGATTTCTTCTTTGCAGAGAGCCTATCAAGCATCACCATCTGCAGAAAAAGAATTTCTTAAGCAGCTGTCAAGCACCTGATAAAAGGTCAGTACGGTTATAATGGGCAAAACTGCATTGGAGACACCAGTTTTATGCACTCAAAAGGCCTACAGTGTAGTTTTTACAGGAAGCACCAAACGTTTTGGTGCTTGGAAGAAATATAAGTTGTATTGAGCCAAGGAAAATATGTGGGAGCTTCATTGAAATTTCCTGCTCATTGCTTTTCAGATCCATGTTTTGTAAACTGTGGATAAAGTTTCTCTAATTGACCAAAGTGTTTTGAGAACAAGCTAGTGTTTATGAAATACTTTGGAAGTAGAATGGTTGGAGTATTATTCTATTGCATTCATCTTTTCACTTCTTTGGAACTGCTGTCCTATAACAAGACTTCAATCACTCGCAGCAACTGTTTCTCTATATCCATGTAGCTGTTCAAAACAAATGCATACATGAATTCAAGCTGGTCAAGAAAGATGAAAGGTTGTGGACAGATCTTCATCTAGACCATTAAATGGCCACTGTTTCAGGCAAAGCTCTTGAGACATCCATATTACTCTATGATTTTAATTCATGGGCCTGATTGTGTCTGTCGACAGCATTACAGGATGGGCACTCAAGGCAGTAAAACTGCTCTCTGAATATTCCCGAGGACAGGTTGCAGAAGCAGAATGAGCCAACAAAATGAGGAAAAAAACCACCTCTGAGTGATTGCCCATACAGAATTTCCCCAGGTTCTCACACGGGCATTTTCATTAGAGAGAAGAATGTTAGGTCTGGGGTGTCTGAGCTGGTCATCCACCCTCCAGGTTCAACCAGATGCTGCACATCATCCATCAGAAGCAAGTATGGGCTTTTTAAGAACATAGAGGATGTCTAAAGGATGTGGATGTGTTGGAATGAAAATGAAGCTGCCAGTAACTGACACCAACAAAAAAATCAATAATGCATTTACAAAGTGAAAACCCAGACCAGGGGAAATTCATTGCAGCCACCTACTGCTGTCTGAGGGAAAGGATCAAAACTGCTCATCTGGCTCGAAGGCCATGTAGATAATGCTTCTTGAATTTCTGCTGCCAGACAATGTACCTAAACAGAAGATTTTTTTATCTCTCCCACATACATGGCTAATTAAAAATAGCTGTGGTGCTATGAGACATCTCTAATTGGCCTTGTGTGAAAGCTCTGTATTCTACTGGTAATTACAATTATTCTCCCATTGCAACCAACTTCACCTTCGCTAAATCAGCCATTTATTTTCTGAGCTATTAGGACTCTGGCTGAAAACACAGGAACTATTCAATTTCCATCCTTCTCTTTCACACTGTGGTATACAAGAAACTTCTACATGTTCTTCAGTTTTCATAAGACATTTTATTCTTTTAACTCAGAGGAGACTTCCTCCAATAATGTATGCATTCAAGGCAAAATCCAGTTCCTTTTGGATGGCAGGATTCAAATGCAAAATAACTATTTGCTTCTCTTTTTTCCCCTGTAATTATGGCTCTCCCTACAAAGTGCTGTTAGACAAATCCCTTAAAGCTGTATCATGTAACACAACTCAAAATGTCCAGAATCTACATCATCCCATGGTCTTAAATGCAGGTTGGACTTTCAATTCATGTAAGAATGAAGCATTCATATGAATTTTATAGTAAGAATAATTGGCATCACTCTGCTTTTGAAGGGCTTCCTTTGAAACAGATTTCGCAGACAGATCCAAATTTGGCATCAGTGCCAGCTCACAGACTTCATTAGAAATAGCCTTATTTACTATGCTTCATGGAGAAGAAAAAAGGCCTGGGATTGTGGACACCCATTTGTGGGCAAAGTGTCAAACTTTTAAAATTAAGAAGCAAGACAGGTGTTCCTGAGAATTTCAAAGTGGATGATTTTGGTAAAGACAAATTATGCATAAAGGCATGTATAGCAGTCTGAATTCCTATTTGGGAAAGAGTGACTAAAGCTGAGGAACACCAATGCTGCTTGGTCACACTGGATCTGGGCATGCTTTGGGGCTAAAATAACCAAAGTATATTAATATAATATAATATANATGTGTTTTGAAGAAATGTAAATGCCTTAACAAAACCTGTTTGCTGCCAAAATATTTCATCCAGTCAAAACAGTTTTGTTTTCTCAGTTTATTTTACCAAGAAAAAGGGAAATTAATTGCTTCTATTTGTGCTTTCAGCATATGAAAATAAGCAATTTGCAGTGTGTTCCGGAGTCACCAGTCAATGTCACATCTTGTGACTTGACGTGACTAACCCACATAAGGTCTAGTGGTTTCTGACTGGCTGCTGCTGCGATGACAGTGCTCATTAGTTCCCACTGCTAACTCCCTGAACTCCCAAGGGAAAATGCAACCTCCCACCCATACATAAAGCCCTGCACTGCTGCAGCATTTCCCTCCTCAGCCTTATACTTGCAGTAACATTACTGTTGTAATCTGAACATGTGCCTACAGTGACAGAAGATAAGGCTTTAATTAAGCTGGTTTTAAACACTTTAAACTCTCATTCCTGAGAGTTCCTCCCAGGGCTTCATGAGTTTATTTTCATTCCCTTGCCAACCATGCCTGCTGTGGTGGCACTGGAGCCGCTAGCAGGAAAGGGATTAATGGGGATGGTCACCTCTCCTCCAAAAGAGATGACATTCATTACTGTCTTGGTGCCACCCTTTTTCTCTTGCTGAACCACATCTTGAAGGTGAACAAAGGAAATGCAGTGCCTGGTGCTGCTGGCTGGCACTGAGCAGAGAGCTTCTCTTGGCCGTGGCTTTGAATACACCACAGAGGCTGCTCTCTGGCAAAAAGCTCCTCCGTAAACCAGTGTTGGTCTGTGAGGGAACTGTGGGAGGAAAAGAGGAAAAACAGTGACTTCCCCATTGGGGTTTTCTTCTGTGAGAGCACCTGCAGAAGGTGCTCAGCACCAATCAGCTTCCTAAAGTACCTTTTGCAGGCGATGACCAGAGCCCTTCTGCCTACCACAGCTGCCAGGGAAGCTCACTTTAGCAAACCACGGCTGCTGCGTGCCATCCACCAGCTGTCACAGCCTCACTCCAAAACATGCATCTCCCAGCAGGCTGGGACACCTGCACCTTCCTGCTGCTGAGCTTTTTTCACCTGTGCTATGATTATCACTGCCTGCTTCCACCCTCTCACCTTCCTCCTGGCTCAGTCCCAGGGCTCTGCCGGTGACATTGCGCACTGACCTGTCTGGCCCTGCTGCTGCTTTACTTTCAGCACTGCTTGTGCCTATTACAAATGAGCACAGTTAGGGAGGAACCACATGCCAGAGGAGCAGTCTGACTGCCTGCATCTCCTTCTTCTGTAGCTTTTCCTACACCACGTTCCTCCAGCACATTATAGAGAGGTTGGAAGAGGGACAGACGTGGTGGCAGCAGCCCTGGGAGCACACACACCCTCTGCCCGGCACAGGCACAATGTCAATGCTTGGGCTTCCCTGGCTCTAGACTGAGGCTGAACATCCGGGTCACGCTGCAGAGGCTACAGCTGGGCTTTTTCAGTCCTTTCAGCAAGAATGCCATATGCAGCAAACAGCATCAACGTGATTCTGTAAATTATTTTCTACATTTCAAGCCCAGTGATGTAGAATTCTTTTTCACCAGCTTGCCACAAGGTGTGGCTTTTGAGATTACTGTATTATGTCAGTAAAATGTCATTACTAACAGTAACTATATACATTCCTTGAAAGAGGACACAATTGTCAGGGATAACAGTACAAATCAAGTTTAAAAAACAATTTTGAAATGAGCACATTGGTGATTATTTCCTCACTGGTGTACCTGCATCACTTTTTCATTGGGACATGCTTCTTGCCAGGCACTGCCACTAATTTTTATTTTATTCTTGTATTGCAGTAGCTGAAGAGACAACCGTTGTCCTTGGCACTGTCTCCTGAGCTATAGCAATGTGCTGGATTTCAGAGACTCTTATCAGCTCCGTGCTGAGTGGTCCTTAAGCCAAAGCCCCACTTTGAAAGGAAAATATGTCAATGCAAACATGTGGCCTTAGCATCTCAAGATTTTCCAGCTAATCTCTCACAAGAGGTTCACCAGAACCACAGTTCTAGGAACCCATGGATAAAGGATATTGGGTTGCAATGAGTGCCTGGCAGCTTCTTTTTCATTATCCCGGGAAATAGATAAATTCTTTACTACCTTTGTGCTTGCACGGTTCCCAGGAATTATCACATAGGTATAATTCCTATTCTTAAGAAGGAAAAAAAGAAAATCCAGCCAAGCAAACCTGCGCTGGCAGTCAACTAAGAAATGTAAAGAAGATTAGACACTCCTTACAGTTTCTGTACTTGCAGATGCATAATCACCCTTTTGGACAAAATTTTTCTTCACTACTATAAGCTGTTTTCCTTGCTACAATTTACACACCCGTATCTCCCACTTGACTTGTCGTTACACATAAACCCTAAGAGACTATGTCTAGTGTTATTTTGCATACCAGCCAAGAAACCAAACCACTCCTGCCTCTGAGCATCACTCTGCAATGCTTCTCGCAGAGACACGGCGTTTTCCATGGCCTGGGACAAGATGCTGAAGCACTGACGTCGTTTGCCTGAACTGCCAGGCCCTTCTTTTCCTGTTTCTCTTTGCTCAACAAACTCCTGAATCATTCCAGCACCACCATGAGACTCACAGCTCGTTCCATAAATAATTGGAAGCAGGAAGGATCCAAAGGCAATGAAAACCAAACCTGAAAGTGCTGGAATGAGATCGGTTACCTTGGTGTTGTTTCATTGGTTTTTTTTAATTTTCCATGAGGGAACCTGCTCTTTACAAAGGAAAAAAGAAAAGTAATTTGCTTTATTTAGCAGGAGTTAGCAATGCATGCTTTGCTTCCTGCAATGGGTCAAGCTTATGTCACCAGCTTACATTCTTCAAAGCCTTATACTGAAGTTGGGATGAGAGGATTCTAAGCTGGTTTGACTGAATGCCAGCCAGAGGAATAAAGTTCCTCTGATTGCTTCATGTTGGGCTGTTGTAGGTATTCATTCAAATATCTCACTTGGAACAGAGTAATCCCCATGCATCTTCCCATTAATACTTAACAAATATTAATTAATTAACCTTCAAACAATCCCCAATCCTGTGAAGTAGAAACTTCCTCTATTTTATCTCTATTTTAAGAAGAAGACAAAAAGACAAGAGCAAGAATAGATATTAATGCCAACATGGCCAAGAAGTCTGCACTAAAAACGTGAGTAGAATGAAAGGGCTGCATTTTCTTATCTGTCATGTGATGCATATTCAGCTGAAAAGGTTACTTGGATTGGATGAACTACACGTAAAACTGTGTTATCCAAGCACCAGGGGCAGGAAGAGGTATCATGGAGTTTTGACATACTATAAAAAAGTGTGTGAATAACACTGCAAGAAAGCAAATAAGCAAGGAAAGAAGTGGAATTCAGAGCCAAATTTCTCACCAACCATTTAACAAGCTGCACTCCAAACCAAGAATCATTTATTCCTGTGAAAGAGATTTAGCCTGCCTATTTCCCACTCTAAGTGACTCACTCTATCGACACAACGGATACGAGCACAGATGGGAAGTTACTACGTATTTGGGGCAAGCTGGGAGCTCTGAGCTGTCCCATGCCACAAACCTCCAATTCATTTAACACATGAAGGTTTTATTGATGATGTTGCATGCAGAGCCCAAATGAGCCAGTACTGGTTTCCCGGGGCACTGCAGATTCATCTGGTCACTGCATCTTCTGGACAATTCACCTCTGGATGTCTCACACAGCCTCTTCTGAATCTCTGTTCTCCTACCAGTGTCTGTGTTGCCAAATTGGACTAGCTGACCCATAGCACATTTATGGTATGTGCAACCAAGAAAACAGTTTCAAGAATGACAGGCCTGTATTTGTACAGCAGAATTGTCATGGTGGGAGCATGCTCTGCATGTGGAGGGCTGTGCCTGAGGTGCAAATTTCCTTTTGAACACTTTCAAATCACCCTGGAGATTGTTAACTCATCCATGATTGCAGCTCTGTTGCCCATTGCTACAGCTTCTGGAACAAAATGAGAATCAATGTCAGTGTCTCCAGTAAATGTCTGCCGGGAAAGAGCTCTCCTTGAAATGGTCACAAGAAAAAAAAGTATATCAAAATAATAATGGAGCAAGAAAAAAAAATTCTCTACAATTTGGATTCATTTACCACTGAGGGCTATTTTTCAGTAATTTTTCCCCTGAGTGTTATAGGGCATTTCTGTCTCTTCCAACCCCCCATAGCTCAGGGGATCTGTCATACAGGTCTCTAGGCCTCAGCTGCTCATGTGTTGGTCATTACTCATGTGTTAGACCGACTCCATTCTCTACAGAAAGACACTGCCCTTTTCGTCTTCTAGTTTGTTTTTCTGCCGAACTGTGGCACTGACACCCTCTGGGTGTGATTGAGCCAATTTTCTCATCCACTTCAATGAACCTTGACTTTGCTCTAAGAGGATAATTTCTTCCCACAGCTTCTGGGAACTCCAAATTAAATTGGACTGTCACTTACTGGATCCCATTCTTCTGGCTTTTAGGGCAGCCTAAGTCTCCAGTGTACTATATCTCTTTTATTTTCATTTCTTTCAGCCTGCCTCAACATACTCTTTTAGCTCTGTTTTACTTCCACAACACAAAATAATCTGCCTTGGCATCATATGTGGTTGGAAATTCACCAGTATGGCTCAGTCTGAGGGGAAAAAGCCATCCCAAACACCCCTCGTATAGGAGTCCTCAGGTATACAAAAGAGCTGCTCACATGAAGATGCCACTGCCTGTAGCAATTCTGCGTGCTGAAAACCTGGCAGGGAATTATCAGCATTAGAGCAGGTAGGAATATCTGCTCAAATATCCATGAATTCTTCATATTCTGAAGAAATCTGTTCTCTTTTACAATTGCACTCGCCACCTTGGAAGAGCAGATTTTCTGCTCCTGCTCTATCCCAAGCAACATGAATTGAAAAGTTTTGTGGGTTTCTCTCCCCCAAAAATCTTTATGAAAGGTAAGTCCTGGATCTGACTTCATTGGGATGACTGAGTTGGGCCAGGGCCAAAAAAAATCCTTCCCAGCTTGTCCTTGCTGCTTTTCCTGCCCTGGAGCAGGTATGTGCTGTCCTCAAAACCTAACAGGCCCATCTCTAGAAGTATTAGGATATTTTCCCTAAGGCAAACATTCAAAACAGGAAATGTTGCAACCCATATCAAAAGAGAATTTAAAATCAGGAAGAGAAACTCCAGATGAAGAAGGAAGAAATCTTCTGGATGTGTATCTCACTGCCATCACAGTATTATCTCCAAGACGACTTTTCAGCACAGTAATGGTAGGAAGACAGAATGAGCAGGCACCCACCAGGACATTCAGCCTAAACCACTGCTAATACACATGCCCACACCACCCTTTCCAATTCATCACCTCAGCGAGATCCATCTTAAAAGCAGTCATGAATCCCACTTGTGGAGCTACTGTTCAAATGCCTAAAACCCATTTGCTAATTTCAAGCTTAAATTTATTCCTGGTCACTTGTATTCTGAGGCATCCATGGCTCCTTTTCTCTTCTCCGGTATTTACCCACCCGATACATTTCCAGACAGCAAATATATCCCATTTTTGCTTTTGTTTTGCAAGGTTAAACAAATCATTCCCTTCAATTTCCTACTGTAAAGCAGGATCCCTGTTATGCTGATCTTTCTCACTGCCCTTTTCTGTGTCTGCCAGCCTCAATTCACCTTTCTGAAAAGACAGTGGTCACAACTATATATGGTATTGGAATTAAAATTAACTACCTCAAAACAGAAAGAAAAAGGATTATTTTTGAGGACCATCTTAAAACTTGTAAAGAAAACCACAAGATTTAGAGCATACATTGTAACTAAACTCACTCACTATGTCTGTGGAAAAAGACTTTAAGAACAGCACTATGTGGCTCTTCTGTCCAAGTTATATCTTGTATAACTGTGTCATAATTTGATACCAGTCTCAAAAAGAGGTTGATAGAAAATACATTGTAAGGTTCATGGGATTTCCACTGTGTCATGGTAACATTGCTTCTGTCCCTGAACCCGGGATTAAGGGCTTGAAGCAAAGATTGAGATCTCAAGTGAAAGCCTATGCACTGATTTCAGCAGGAAGAAAAACAGCTCCAGAGGAGTTATTTTCATATTTCAGAGCCAATGGACCTTTGCAAGTCCACAGAATTTCCCTTCTTTAGGCAGGAGCAGAGTATGGTGCGTGGCCTGCCGAACATCAGGCTGTACATCCTTGCAGCCCCAGTGTTTGCCACTGACTGGGATGCATCCTACATCAGCCCTGATGCAAACCCTGCAAGTAGCCAAAACTATTTTCTGTAGCCTTCTGACCACAGAGTGTTTCCCTGGAGAAAAGTTTGTGCAGTCCTTCCCTACGAGCGTCCTTGGATGTGCACAGAAGCTCTCAAAGACAGTTTATGAAAGACCACGGACATATTTTCTCAGTCCAGATGTAGAAATAGACTCATAATGAAAAGCAAAATGGCTCTCCCCAGCAATCATTTCAGTGACTTTGTTTCCACAGCCCCAGGGAGGATTCCTTCAGTTCTGAAGGTAGCATAATGCAACCACAGCAGATAGTATCAATTTGCCATATTAGGCACCCTTCCAGGAAAACAGCTTATCACCTCCTGATGACATTCTGTTTCGCAAGGATGTGCTCTCCAAGCTGGAAGAGGGGAAAGCCAAGAGATTTCCACTGTCATCTGATTTTTGTCCTTTACACCACCAGTATCAGCAACATCCTCTGAGTATTGGGCAGACCTTCTCTGTAGGTTGTTTTTTGAAGCCATCAGAAACAGAGGGAATTCTTCCCTATTTGTAATGGAAATAAAGTTCAGAACACAAAAATGCCTCATGGCTAACTCAAGCAATTGCTTCACTTGAGCACCTCCTGTTCTGCAATCCTTAAGAATAGTTATTGACCAGGTTAATTCCCACTGTACACCGTTTGTAGATTAGATTTATGCACACGTATGTTACTGCCCTACTCACACACTGCAAAGAAGAACGACATCCATGGGTTATAACTTTTGTACTTTTCAGCCTTTCTAAGGTCTGTAGTTCATGCTTACTTGGGTTCATACGACAATAGGAACAAGAAATGTTTGTTTCTAGGTCTTTTCCTCTGGAGCTATCTGAAATATACAAATTGTTTGCAGCACAAAAGCTCATCTGCCTTTGAGTCTAAAGTAAATTCAAGCACGTCCACAATGTGCCTATGTGCTCCAACACTGTTACCTTTTCTAATAAACTGTGAGGGTTCCTTGCCAAGAATGTAGCCTGCTCCAACTTTCCCAAGCAGCTTCTGGACCTGTTTTGGTAGTGGGATTCTGCCAGGAACCACACCCAAGCAGCAGTCTGCTTGCAGCCACCTAGCACAGGCCATCCCAACCCGCCAGGGTAGATGCAGGCTGTTCCACACCAGCTGGCCTCACTGGCTGGGACCATTCCCAGGCTCATTTAATACAGTGGTACAAACCCAGCCTACGTCCTTTTAACAAAGTTACAAAGTCACATCAAATTTTCACTGAAAAGCTGTTACACATATGGTTTTAATAGCGTGGTGTATTGCAAGTGTCTGGCATTTTCTGGGCTCACTACACTTATCCCGTGCTCCAGTTAACTACACTGATACAGTATCATAGTTAACAGTGGAGCTGCTGAACTCCAGCAAGGCTGTGATGAACTGGCTCCTTTGGAATAACAAGGATAGAAGAACCTAAAAGAAGATTTTCAGAGGTCAAGTTTGGCCACGACCTAAGTTACAATCACTGAACATTTTCTCCATGTGACAATCTCGTTATAATTTTCTGCTGTGTCACTGCAGTTACCTCCCACAGCCAAGCACCATCTAAAATAATACCAAGAAAGTAACTGCTCTCCTATTGTGCAAGCGAAGTTGGAAACACAGATGTGATTGATTGGGGGTTGGGCAAACTCCAGACTCTATTTTTAACTCCAATCACAAGGTCTAGGGTGCCCCATTAAATTACTGAAATAAACATAATACCTTCTTTCCTTCAAAATCAGTATACAGTGATTCCAGTTGGAAAAGGTCTTCTAGAGGTCTCCAGCCCAACCCCCTGCTCAAAGCAGATGTAGTTAAAGCAAGTTGTTCAGGGCCTTGTCCAGCTGTGTTCTGAAGATCCCCAAGGGTAGAGAGTGCACAGCTTCTCTAAGAACACATTCCAGTGTTTGACAACCTCCACAGTAGAAAAATTTCCTTATACAAAGTCAGAATTCTCTGCGTAGTAACATAGTAATAACTCAAAACTGCTGGGGCCAAATGAAAACCCCTAAGGGCAACCAAGAACCCTTTCTAGGCAGAAACTGTGGGTATCTGGGAACTCCTGGAGAACCTCTGGGAGCACCTAGGGGCAACTGGAAAGAAATGTGAACCCCTGAGGACAACTCAGAACTGTGCTGAGGCAGCCAGGGTTAACTGGAACCCCCTGAGGGCAACCTAGAACCCCAGACACGTATCTGGTGTGTCATATGCACTGAAATCATAAGAGTCAACAAGGATTCTATTCTACTCTATATGCCCAAATGAGCCAAATTTAGATTGAACTGTGACCTTAATTTGCAGTATTCTGAGATCCCGAGGGAACTTAAATAATATTTTTTTTAAACACAAGATTAAACAGGTATTTGTAAAATACTGTAGAATGAAACACTGACAATACAAAGCTTGACAGCTAAAAGCCTGCCCCTTACTCTGCTTCCCAATTTAGAGACAGATGAGCAAGGCCAAAACAGGCATTCCCCTCCTTGTGCTTTTATGTATTTACATGATGCCAGCAATGCAGATAAACACCAATAAACACCAATCAAAACATGCAGTATTCTTCACCAGAGGAGTTTTATGAGACATGATTTGGCCTTCAAAGTAATTACTCCAATCCCCTCGTAAGGCCAGCAGAGCTCAGTTAGGTTCACCATGATCGATGATGATTCTGATTCCTTCCATTAGGAGGCTTGCTGCACTATGAACAGTCAGGAAAAAAACCCCATCACTGTGTTCATTAGGAGAACTTCCACACCATTTCATAAAAGACAAACCCACCAGACCTATATGTCACAAGAACTATCCACCACGCTAAAGTGCCTTGCTGGGTCAGGGCAGGAGATGATGACACCATTCACTGAGCATTTAGGGCAGTGTAGGCACGTCCCATCGCATGATTAAGCCCTAAGAGAGGCATTGAGGATTAATTACAGGATCTCTTTTTTTCTTAGTGAAGGTTCAAAACCTTGTGACAGAAGATAGACTGCGCCTGACTACTACTGAATTCAGTCTTGTATGAGCTGCCAATTAATTTTATTGTCCTGTCTCCACCTTTTGCAGTGACTTGTTGTGACACATTTGTCAGGGGAATGGTCACATATAAGGAAATACACACACAGGCCAAACAGCCACAGTATTAAAAAGGAAGCTCAAATTATGGTTCCATTAACCTTGACAGCATCTCTTTAAAAGGAGGTGAAAACCGAAACAACAAACAACCAAACCTATCCTTCAGCTAAAAATAGGAGCTCTTCAGTTGAGCTCTTTTGTACCAGAGCAAATATTTATAGATTGCTCAGAAATCCTGAATAATGGGGGAGTTTAATGGAGGCTGACAAGATCTTAACTAAAATATTGCTAATGTGTACTATGATGAGGCTTCTCCACCATTTACCACAGGGGCCACTGTGCCACTAGAGGGTTTTCAGTCTCTCCAACCATGGATAATTAATGTTACACAATGAACAACTTCTCAGAGGAAAGCAAATGATCATTCCTGGAGCTTAATGGCAAAGTAAGTAGGTAAATAAATAAATAAAACCTACAGCTTTCACATTTCTGCCACATCCATCAGGAAAGCTTCCGAAGAATAAAAAGCAGAGAGAAAGATCTATTAAAGACAAAACATGGAAACAACAGTAGTGTGTTTTTGACTACCATCCATCTGCAACTGTAAGTGATGAAGGATTTAGGACAGGGGGACAGTGCACTCAAATTTCTAAAATTGTCTGGTTTTATTTAAGAATTTCCAGCGTTCATTTTTGGACTTTCCACCAGAAAATAAATGGCTCAATGTATTATCAAAAAACTGTCAAAAGATGAGCAAGAGAACTGCAAATTTCTTCATCCAGCACTAAGGAGGGCTCTCTGGTGACAGTAGATAACCCAGAGGGTTTAAATAACTCATATGATAAAGCTGTGGAGAAACAGTGGGTTCTATTTGCTACTTGTAGCATTAATAATCAATCCCTTTTCCATACAGCTTCATCCTGATGTTATTTTAGGGCACAGGATTTTCAGCAGCCAGCAGGGTGTTTCAAGTCTCGGTGTCAATTCAGGGAACTGACATATTTGGCTCCAGAGCTTGGAGAGAAAGAAGAGAGCAGCAAGGACCAGAGCCAAGGCTAAGCCTGGACATCTCTGGACTCAGCAGATGTGAACATGCCCATGGCTCACATCTGGAGCATTTGTTCACCTCCACAGCAGGACTGGAGAAGTCCTAACAGTCACAACATGCAAGATCTGGTACTAATCCCTGTGACTCTTATCCCTCCATTACAGAATGTCTTTGTTTATGACTCAATGGCCAAGATATTTTTGGAAGCTTTTATTCTGGCAATCCCAAAGCATTTTTTTCCTGTTACGAAAACTTCAGTATTTCTTTGGGGTGTGGTGTATAACTTGGATACAAATTTTGGCTGAGGGCTAAGGCGAACTAAGAAGAATGGGAATGACATTTTGCAAGGGATGAACCTTCTTAATTTTTCTTCTTAATATTACTGTGAATATTTAAGGCACTTATTTTTGAAACAACAATCTAAAATACATATCAAAAGGCTAAAATACACGTAGCAAAGTGCTGATCCTTACCATACAAGATTGGGGAAAGTTCAGTGCAAGAAACTGGCTTTAAAACACTAAATAAACAATGCCTCTTATTTTGTTTCAGATAGCTGGAGAGGGTAGCCAAGTCACAGTTCAAAACCAGAAAAAATCAAGTCCAACCTTTCTTATTTTGCTAACAAAATATATATTCATTCTTTTGAGTGAACACTTGATAATTCCTTGAAAAATTTGTTACCTATAAATACAACATCTCTTCAACTTTGTGTATTATTACAGTTTCTCTGAGTGTCAGTCATAGTAGCAGTACGTGCCAAATACTGTCCTTTTCCTCAAAAATGGCAGCCTTCCAAAACCTTTGGCTATATATAACTACTGGAGTGTTTGAGGAATTTGGGGAATGAAAAATCTCCAGCAGATTAATTTGCTCAGGTCTGCAGTAGAACCTTGGGACCTATCACTGTGTTTCCTAATTAATGGCAATCCAAGATGGTCTTTTTTTGCTTGCCTCTGCATCGAACATTACATCTGCAATTCCCCCAGACCATGGCTCCTGCATGTCTCCTTTAGTGGCAGTGCCCATGTGAGCCTCCCTCAGCTCCTGTACCCTTCACAGCCATTCAATTCCACCACTTCACCACTCCTTCAGTGGTGCCAGGACACTGATTAGAAACTCGTGTTTGAACAAACCTCAGGTGGTATAACTTTGCTCCAGGTTTTAAATAATTTTTTTAAAAATTTAATTTAATTTAAAATTTTTAATTTTTTAAAATATTTTTAATACAATTAAGTTCCCAGACCTGATTCATCATTATAACTACTGAAGAACAAAACAAAATTGAGATTGATGGTGATGAAGGTGACACTAATATCAAGAGTATCCATAGATGTTTTAAACTTTCTTTCCAGGCCCCCTAACTTCTAAAAAGCTGCTTTAGGACAAAATTGATGGCTTTATGCCCAAATTGATGTCTTTATCTCATCTGCTGATGGAGCATATTGACATCTGTGGAGGCCTTGAATTAAATTCAAGAGCAGCTTCCCAAGCAGGAGCCAGTAAAAGCATTCAAGAAGTTCATCCTTTGCCGGTGATTGTGGGTTCAGATGAAAACCTGATGATCCAGAGGAGGGCTCTGCCTTCTCCTACACCCAGCATGTGTTAGCTGAGGGCCATGCCTGTAGCCAGAGGTGGCCAGGAACTGGGCAAACTTCTGTGTTTTCAAAAGCCATCAAAGAGCAGTGTGTAACAAATTGTTCTGCAGAAGAAAATCTTCAGTTAGCAGTTGAAAATTAGATATTTTTTTAACTATTCTCTCATGGCAGTTTCTCATACCATGGCTGGACATTTGAAATTCTATCTGGATACCCTTGTATGTGCAAGAATGATTTCTACCTTCTTTATTTTGCCTCTGTATTTTGTGATACACAGACTTCATCTCAATCCCAGCGTGAATTTTAGGCCTCACACTTCCCTGTTAAAACTGCAGACGTGGCAGATGCCACAGCAGGTGTAAAATTTCAAATCATCTAGCAGAATGTTACAGTTCTGAAATTCTTCCCTTTTTTCTCAGTCATGTCTCCCACTCAATGAGCAGAGTAAGGATACAAACCTCTGGTCTTCATTCCCTGGAATATACTCTATTTTCTTTTTTCTTCAAAGATGCAACAAGAAAATCAGCTTCTTAACAGCTAAGCAAAGCCAACAGGTTCAACAACTATCACTGTGAGATGCAAAGTCTGAGGCTTTCACCTGCAGGACAGTGATTACACCATCCCCACCAGAGCTTTATAAACCAGGCTAAAATGTTTCAACGTTTTTCTGCCTTAACGCTACCAAGCATGGGCAAGCACAGTGGAGCCAGCACATGATTAAGAAGTACCATGTGAAAAGTTTCCATAGATTTGGGGTTTTCTTAAAGGTCTAAATGTATTACAGAGTTCTCATGTGTTTGTGTACTTGTGTAGCAGCACAGCTGTGAGGATTTTGCTGGCTGTTCCCCACACCCTCACAGACAGCCATGCAATAGCTTGGGCTGAACATAAAAAGGAATGCATAGGGAAAAGTTACAAGCTCATAAAATGTTAATGGTCACTTGCTTCTGTTTTTCAGTATATAACGACTAAATAGATTCATCTTGTTAACTCAATCTGAGGTTGTTCTGGTTCTGTGATATTGTTCTACTAAATCTCCACTGCATTATTCTGGTGTGCATACATACAGACACACACTCAGTTACAAAATTTTCTGCTGTGATTCTCCCCAGTTAAAAAGCATTACAGCCACTACTGGCACCAGCAGAGAAGGGAAGGAGGTACAGCATATTGTCTAATAATGATACTAAGCAAGTTAATAATTAGAGTTTGCTATGGTCAGCTTCTTTCCCAAACACTTCATTGAAGTTTGTCCTTTCTAAAAGATTTTCTCACGTAAGACTCACATTCATGCAGAAGACAGATGCACATCTGTGGTTTGCAGCCTTTCAATAAATAAGTTGTTATTATAAGTAAAATTTAACAACCTGGAGAACGGAATGGATGAACCCAGATTCTAAAGAAGCAAAAGAACTTTTCTTGCTGTGAGTATGTCACACACAAAACTACTTGAATAGAACATCTGTTGTCTATAATCTCATAGTAGTGTAGGTTTCAAAAAGCTCAAAGAGATCCTAACACATGGGCAGATGTGTGGTTAAAGGCAGTGCACAGGATGATCCCCATCTTGTGCTACCCACTTCCTTAGATGGAAGAATAAAACCTCACTCCTGCCAGAGCGCTGTTTCACTGTCAACACACATTTGGACAGCTTAAGACCTTATGGCTTGTTTTATTGAGTACCAGCCTTGTATCAGTCAACCTGAGCCTTTGTCCTTGTGAAATCATGCCAGAAAGCTGCTTGGGCCAGGGACAGATGTCCTTTGTTTCAGAACAGATGCGGCCTTGCTTTGTGCCTTTTCTTTCATGGCCTCCTGGCTGGGGCTGCGGTGGCACCCTGTCCCCTAAATCGCCGTGTCTGACATCTGCCATGGCAGCACGGGGAACATCCCCCCTTGGATGCAGAGCAGCTGCATGAGCCATAAGGGCACTGCTGCTGTGCAAGTGCCAGGATTCACTTGCTGCTGCGGCGGCCGCGGCCCTACATGTACACAGCACAGGGTACATGTGTGTGTGTGCGTGTGTTTCTCTGTGTGTGTGTTCACCTCCCTTTCTGCCTTCCATGACTGCAGGAGGTGACACGCCCGTGACTGAAAGCTGTGACACCAGCGCTGAGGATGCAAAGCAGCAGGATGTGAGGAAGCACTGGAGCTGCTACAGCTGAGTCAGCAAACCCCAGCTGCTCTCCTAGTGATTTGTCTTACAGCAAGCTGCTGTCTGCGCTGCGAGCTCCCCAGTGCACCATGCTTGCTCAGGAAGTTAGAAAAGTGAATAGAAAGGTCTCAGCTCTCCCAGAGCAGACCAAAATATTGGAACTTACATCCCTAGGCTGGCTATTTCTGCTCTGAACTTTGCAAACAGAACATCGCTCACATTAAAGACAGGACAGGGGAGACAGGCTGAGAGAGTTGGGGTTTTTCAGCCTGCAGAAGAAAAGGCTCTGGGGAAACAACAGAGCAGCCTTCCAGTACCAAAGGGGGCCTGAAAGAGAGCTGGAGAGGGACTTTTTGCCAGGGCATGAAGTGATAGGAGAAGGCGTGATAGCTTTACATTGACAGAGGATGAGTTTAGACTAGATATTAGGAAGAAAATCTTTACTTTAAGGGTGGTGATGCACTGGAACAGATTGCCCAGAGAACTTGTGGATGCCATCATCCCTGAAAGTGTTCAAAGCCAGGCTGGATGTGGCTTCGAGCAACCTGGTCTAGTGGAACGTGGCACTCCTCCCCAAGAGGATCTTTAAGGTCTCCTCCAACCCAAACCATTCTATGATTTTATGATGCTGTGCTTTCATTCTTCAGAAGACTGCCACGGCATGCCTACAGCTCTCACTGATGGAGGCAAGGATAAAGACATTTAATTCTGCTTCCTCACAGAATTCTGCTTCTTCACCATCTCTGTTCATAACTCTTGAAAAATCCCTATCCAACAGCAAACATGGAATCACTCTGTGTCTAACTGACCTTAAGCACATTGCAGGTTGCTGAATCACCCAGATTTTCTGTCTTTGTAGACTGTTTCACCACCTTTTAATTTGTGCCAGCAATAAGTAGTATAGCAACTGGAAAACAAGCCACTTCAAAGAGATTAATATTTTACTTTTTGCCAAACTCATTTTTAGCCAGATCAATTCTTTGAGCCACTCCACTGCCTGACAACAGAACCAGCTGCTGTGGGAACAAGCGTTGACTGACAGCCGGTTGCATTTGGATTGGCTTCAGCCATGACGAAACAGCATCCTCCTTCAAGGAGGGTGGCCTCAACTAAGGCATGGCTCATGCAATGACCTGTAAGCTTTAAAAAAAAGATGTAGTGATTGATAACAGTAAAGCCTGAGGTAGAAAAAAATGGTGCATGAAGTGAGGTGGTGTACTTCCTGAGTGACTGGCGTCTCAGTGGCGTGTGCAATGCCTCTCCTTTTCATACACACCATTTGTGTGGTTTGTGGCTGAGCATTAAGCTACCTAATTCCTAATCACCGCCTGCTGTGGCAAGCACTTGCTACACACACTTTCTGGATGGTGAAGCTATGAAGCTCACATCTATGAAGCTCAAATAGAGAAACATCTTAAGACACTTGGAGGAAGAAAAGCTCCCTGTGAAACCTAAGCGAGCTACAATGCTCATGGAACTGGAGGGGAGAAGATCTGAGTCTACTTTGAAAGGGTGGGGAGAAAATATCACTATTTTCATAGAGGAAGTATCTTAATGTATTTTCAGTCATTGCAGGAATACCCCTGCAATTGTAAACTGTGGAGTGATTTAAAACTGTTGGGAAAAAAATAATCACAGAGATGTCCCCTGATGTCTCATGTTCTCTTCCTGAGGCACATATAGTAGTCATGGCTTTTGATGTTTGCTCTCACATCTTTAATTTGTAGGGAAGTTTTCTGTAAGCTGTGACATGTAAGGACAAGCAAAGACAATGTTCTCTGGCCCCCAGGGCATCTGAAATAACTTTTGTCTCGGAAAAAAAGATTCATTAGGCTGAAATGCACAGGCTTGCTCAGAGACCTCACTTTACAGGGCAAACTCTTACCCAAAACAGTGAAAGCAAGAGTTTGAAAAATAGTATCTCACCACTTTAACAATTTTTTTCCCACTAAATTCAGAAGTAGTTACAACCCCAGAACAGTCACTGCACAAAACTGCTTTTTTCTTCCAGCAGTTGAAGAGGAACATGTATTGCATCACCAGCCCGGAGATCAGGGCCAGCAGATGAAGGTGAGGGTTAGTCTCCAGTGAAACACTAAGCATCTCTCTCCTCCTCAGGCACTGACAAGGCTTCATATCCCTCCCTCAAGACCAGCCATAGCTCAAAGATTATCTTTAATATACAATGTCTTTCAAGCAGACTAATCTTCCCCATTGTCTAGACTGCACAATACAGCCTTCAAACAAGAAGTGCAAATGGGGACATTTCTGCGTTCTCTCCTCATCTCTCTTATGTGAATAGCTGAGAGACCAACAGGGAATCTTGGATTTAGTTTGTACACTGCAATAAAATTGCAGTCCAAACTGTAATAATATGACAGGAGGAAGATTCCATGGGTACATTCATAGACTCCACAGGCATTTCCTCAGAGATACTCTTTGACACTCAGGGCAAAGGGCTTCCTCCTCTGACAGAGGCTTCCCTGTCTTTTCTAGATGACTTGTTGCAGAGGCCTTTCCTTGGCTTGCCACTTGGACTCCAGTTTTTGGATACAATTTCTTTCTTTGGGAAACCCTCAGAAAACCTTTGGTGCTGCTGGTATTTCCCACCATGGGAAAACCTGTCAGTACCAGGCAAGAGGAGGCAATGTTTATAATGTACAATTGGGTGGCTCACAGCCAACATCGTGAGGTCCAAGGGTCATGTATGCCCTGCTCTGCTGACTATTCTGATGGAATACCAAAGATCCCCAAAAGACAGTCGTTGCTGCAGATTTGTGTTGCAGGTTCTTTGTTGCTGTTTCAAGGATTTTATTTTAAAAAATATTTTTCTGGCCACAGTTTCCATCTGTTTTTCCTAGAGTTGGTGGATGGTCAATTAACTAGAGTTTGGGGAAATCAGCAGTTTTTTGTTTGCAATCATTCATGCAGATCTTTCTCTGCCTTCAGTCTGAGCTGATTTGCAAAGACAAACAACTAAAATAAACACAGCTCTAATGCTGCCTGGTTCAGAGGCAACTGAACATTCAGCTCTGGAAGTACTGCATGATTTTTAGGTAAAGCATAAATCCATCCAAATTTATTTCATGTTTGAAAGAGATCCATCACCAGATGGGCCTGCCTTGGAGCCGGGGGCTAGTGGAGTTAGACTGTGCTTACACTTCTTCCTGGGAGCAGCAGCAGTAGTTTCAGTGGAAATACTCACAGAGTAAATGCTGAACCCTGAGTCTTTTGGCTTAACTCCATTTCCTTGGCTTCTGCATTGACTGGTTGGGAGAAAACACCCTGCAAATAGTTCCCCTGTCTGCCCTGCTCCTCACCCCATGCTGTTTGTCTTCAGCTCTGCCAATACCTCCCTTTGCATGGATAAACTGTAAAATCAGTAAGGGGAAGAGTTCATCTTAAAAAAGGAGCACGGAAATTTGGGGAGGAGGAGGGATAGAAGGAGTTATAACCCGTATTGGCTCCACACGCCTATTTAGGGTGGGATTCCACCAGTCACTGTGTTAGCACAACTGAATGGGGAGCCTGGAAAGGAGAAGAGGAAAGTAGGCAGAGATGGAGCAAGTCTGGCTGCCGAGAACAACAGCTCATGAAACCCTGACCTGGCCCAACAGGGACCAAGTTCCATAAGCCAGCTCTGATGCTACTGAAGCACCTGCCTGATCCTGCCTCATCACAGGACAGCCTGAGAAGCAGATTTAAATCTCTGTGGGCCTTGAAAAGAAGACAAAAAGTCTGTAGCTTTGTGGGAGTAAAAGCAGAGGGTATGTTTCAGTGCCCTTTGGCTTTTATGATTAGATACTGAAGTCCACGGAGTTGGTTTGAAAGACTGAGTGCACTGTACTTTATCAAGTCTACAGATCAAATATTTTAAAGACTTCATCAATTCTTCCGCTGGCTACAAAGCACTAAGAAGGATGACTGGGAAAATATAGAAAAAGGCAAAAGAAACACAGAAACAGCTGTACACCATTGAAACAGAGTGTTACTGCGAGATGTAGTTTATAATAATTAGTTGATCAACATGCTAGGCAAGGGATTTTTTTTTTCTGTTTTGAACCAGTAGATGCACAGATGGGGTCTATAATAGAACTGGCATGCGTGTGGATTTTTTTTTTAAGGCTGCATAATTTTACAACCACTACTAACATTTGCGTGTGTTGAGATAATGGGAAGAGTACTCAAACTTCTCAGAATTAACATTGTCAAACTGGCTACCTGCCCATGAGGTGACATTGAAATTGCAATAGTCTTTGTCTGGAGCAGCAGCAGTGGCTACAGCCAGATTGTGCATACCCATGAGCTGCTCTAATCATAGTAATAGCAGTAGCATCAATATGATCATAAGTCATTTAAGAAATGTGATTTTCCCCATGTTTTCAGCCAGAGGTACAGTAATAGCTACCTTGATTAGGATCAAGCAATAGATCTGCTTTTGAGGCAGAGTTAGAAATGAGCTTTTCATACTTCTCTTGTTGTGTATGATGTGGTTACCCTGTGGAAGAGAGCATCAGCACACACAAACCAATTAGGCCTCACTGACCAACCAGGTCCAAAAGCATTTCCACGTGCTCCAACATGCTTCTCCTTACCCGTGAACTACCTAAACATCCTCTTTGTCACATATTTACCAATTTCAGCTGCACTCTCCCTAAACCATCACCAGACAGGATCTTGCAGTTAGAATGATCCAATGGACCCTTCCCAAGAGGGGAAGAGGGTTTGCCTGTGACAAGCCTGTTCTGGAGGTGAGCTGTCCTGCATAGGTGGCCAGCTACTTGGGTTGTTTGTGCCCACAGCCATAGAAGCCACTCCACAAATGTGCCTTCTGATTGTCAGTTCATGGGTTTATTAAGTGCCCAAATTTTCTACGGCAGCTTTGAGGAGGGGTCATTACTCCTTTCTCATTCACCTGTATCAGTGAGAAGTGAAGAAAATTAACAGAATGACACCATCAGTAATAAAGAAAGAGAAAAAGAAAGGTACATCAAGACATGTGTATTCTGCTTTTCTCCAGGAATAATGTAGGGAGTACATTTTATTCTGGGATTTTCACAAGGAAGCAATTAACTCTTGGAAAAAAATAACATGAGTCAAGATTTTAAAACCTGTATGTGTTATAAAAGATCAGCACTAGGGAAACTCACACAAACATGCTTTCAGAATTCCTCTAATGCTGTCAGTTCAGCTGAATGCCACCAGTTCACACGAAGTGCAGGAGGTCCCCTAAGCAACTCAGCACCTTCAAAATGTTTATTTAGAAGCACAGCTGGAGCAGGAAAAGCCTAGCTTTAAGCTATGTATCTGTCAGAGACTCATAAACCATTACACTAAAAGAAGCTATTCCAGCATTTGGTCACTCCTAAGAATGGTCCAAACCATGCTGCAAAAATATTGGAGGATGTGTCCTGATCTCTGGGATACAACCCAGCTGAGATATATGCCTCTGCAGTCATACCTGTCAGTGTTTTAAAAGAAAGGCTCATATAACGCTAATCTGATCAAACAGCAGACTCAGCGCTTAAGCAATAAAACTGCAGTTTTATTGGTACCTATTCCTTCTCAGGTCTTAAAATCTCTGACATGTAATATGGCATCTAAAAGTCTCTTCATATCTGCTTTTAAAAGCACAGCTATCATAGACAGGAAACTAATAGAGTAAAAACATAGTAATAATTGAAGCAACCATAATCCAACAAACTACTAATCAAAAGCCTCTCTGAAAAGCTTCCTGTTTTGGATGGGTCCTGCTCATTCTTTTTAATTTTTTGATTTTATCAGCGACACCAGTGAACCACCAGTCCTAAGAGCTGAGGCCATCACAGGCAGACACTGACTGGTACCACACCAACATGAACCTTACTACTCCAAAATTAGTTGTAAATTCTGGCACATCAGGTGAACAAAGACCACTGCCACCAAAAAAAATAGCACTACAGAATTCAATCTTTCAAGCATCCAGCACAAAGAAAGCGACACTGTTCTAGTAGAGACACAGATTTTTTGCAGTACGTTTGTCATTCAGATTATTGCCTCCTCAATCACTGGTAGCTGAATTCCCATCTCATAAAAGCTTTTTGGAGGAAAGTCCCTCAGAGGGAGCTGACTTTCCCGTTTTTTTCTTCATTTCTTTAGCTCTGTGGAAGGCCCACCCACAGTTTTGGCTGCCTATTGCAGCTCTCTATTGTGTTTAAGTTCTTTTCTTGCTCAGTTATTTGCAGCTGCCAATTAGAGCAAAATGTCTACAGAGATCATATTAATTAAAAAAAACCCAAAAAAATAACAGACCAAAAAAGAAAGAAAAATCTTGATTTCAGTGCTAAACCCAACTTTGGAAAGTTACAAACATTTAAAAATACATCCTGTCTTTTTTGTTTGGTTGGTTTTTTTTGTTCTCAGTCCCAACTATTTCCCTCAAAAATCATTAGCTAGGATGGATAAACACAAGAAATACATCCTCACCTATAGCAGTAATTCTCATTTTTAGGTGTGTGAACAACCATACATCATGATGCTTTTCATCAAGAGATGCCAGAGTGGTTCTCAGAGGGAAAGGGTTGCAGACATGCTGAAGTTATTACAGCATAAACCATAAGGGCTGCAGGACCACCTTTTCAGCATTATAAAATACTTTTTTATAGCATGGGAGTTTTCACCTGAGTAACAAAGCCCTGTGATAACTCATGAAACCATCTCTGTATCTCCATGAAAGGATATAACCAGAAATATCAACTGTCATCTAGGCTAGCTTCTTCAGGTTCTGCTTGAAACTCAGACTCTGTAAGCCTTTAACTGGCTTTTTAAAAATAAGTTTTCTGCCTCCAATCCCCCCTCTGGTAGTGGCACATGCATTAATTGATGTCTCATTATTACTGTTACTTCAGATCTTATGACACAGTTCTCTTTTAGCCCTGAAAAACACTTTTTTCACTGCACTGCCATTTTATCTCACTTTATGCAATTATAAAATAGCATATACATCTATTAAATATTATTGTTAGTGAAGTAAAAAATTCCCTGTAGCACAAGCAATAAAATTTTTATAGAGAACATATTTATCTTTTGACACATTATTGTATTGACTCATGAAAAATAGAAGCAATGTTCTCATTATTTATCCAATCTAACTTGAAGAACGCTCTTGTCAGTTCCTTCCAGGAAGAAAGGATGCTGAATATTTGATATATGTGATTAGTGAAGTCTGCAGTGACCTCTTCCAGTATTCTGTATTGTTAACAATCACTGAACCTTACAGAGGAAGACGAACAGGGACTTTGAGAGTTGTCGTGCATTTGATAGTTTCACAAAGCCATTAAGTTTCTTGAAAGGCAACAGGTAAATTAAACTTAAAAGGAAATTTAACCAAAACACGGCTAAAAGTCACCATCCAAAACAAAAGATCATGAGAAACCACTTGGGGGGCTTGAATTCTGTGCCCGAGTGGGATTCCCTGGGTACTATTTAATGCTTGTTAGAAAGAGACAACAGGAACATCTCTGGGTTTACCTCCCATTCTCAGCCTTAAAATTTCAAATTACTACAATGATCTAGGTTCATCTATTGCTCAGCCCCTCAGCAAATCTGCTGGCTGCTAAAACCAATGTAGAAACGGAGCCAAACCACAATGAGCTCTAGGGGCATCACTTCCACAATGTCTGAGACACAGGCTCTCTCCATCCAGACCCTAGGAGACTAAGAGTGGACAGTGCTCCCAAATGGGATTTTAGCTGGGGCTCCCCTCCAGCCCAAAAGGGTCAGTCAGAAAGAAATCAGTGCTCACATGAACACAAGTGAAAAAGCTGAGATCCCAGCTCAGCTGCTGCTGTAGATGTTGAAATTCACTCTCACAGAGCAACCTTGGGGATAATACTGCACCCAGGACTTCCTTCTGCAGTAACTGCCAGCTCTAGAGAGCTTTGCAGTTTGGCTGCGAGGCACAGAGAGGGAGCAAGCAATGAGCAGAAGGGAAAATTCCAGCTGTGGTTGTTTCCCCTTCCCTCCCTTCCTGCCCCACAATAGCTTCACTGTCAGAAACAACAACAAACTGCAGGGCTGCATTCATGCTGATCCCCAAGTGCAATTCCTGCCAATTTCAATCCCTCAATGGAAGGATCCTTTTCTTAGGAACATTTAACTAGCTCCAAGCCCTTTTGCCTGTCTAAAAAAGCAGTATCAATTAGTAATAAGTAATAATACATAATTAATAGTACTTAGAAGCAGTCCTGCCTTGCAGGGCTCTGGCTATTAGCTAATTGAACTTTACACTGATGCACACTAGAAAAATGTTAACATTATCCTATCATTTAAAGGATATTTCACCATCTATTTCTTGAATAACCATTTGTCCGCTCTTCCTTTCTCTTCAGAGCACTTTCCAAAGGCATTTCATGGTGGCAGGCAGCACCATCCCCATTCTTCAGAGGAGGACAAGGCACGGACAGGTAGAGCAGCTGGCCAGCAGCTCACTGGTGGAGCCAAGAACAGCAACCAGGTGCATCAAGCTCTGTGTTTTATCAAGTCAGCCACAAGCAAGGGAACACCTTGCTAAAATAAGGGGAATACTGCCTTGGTAGAGTTTCCTACACAAGTATGCCAAGAAGAGATTTTGGGTCCCAGTCCTGTTTGCTCACGACCTCTCTCAAGCAATGAGCTCTTTTCAGAAGAATTCTCTGAAAAGATTTGTAACTAATTATCGGCCTTCACAGCTTTCAGCATAACTACTGCATTTCTCAAAACCACAAAATAAATTGAATGCAGATGAGCAAGACCAGAGCCACAGATAATGAGAGAGCTCAGCAGAAGAAAAGCAGAGAATTAAACAGAAAAACACATTCTAAGACATTCAAATCATGTCAGTGCCCACTAAAGAATGTCAGCAGTGGTCCTTGTGGAATAGGAGCTGTGCTTGGCGTGGCATTTCAATAAAGAGAAGGTTTATTCATGAACTTAATTTTGCTAGGAGTGTTTCAGCTTGACTTTTTGGTGGGGAAATCTGGGGCCCGGGGCAGAACATAGTATCGTTTTCTGGAAAAAAGTCCCTTTTCGAAGGTTATAGGTGTCAAAGCAGCACATTATCAGTACAATTTGCTTCATTTCCCAATACCTAAGAGTAAGTAAGGGTCTGTTTCTACATATGGCAGAAAAAGGCAGCAAAGGCAGAGCAGAAGTGGTGGTGAGAGCACTGTGCTGAACGGAGCAGCAGTATTCCAGCACTGGCTGATAGGTTGGTATGGATTTTAACTCTGCTTCGCTCCTCTCGCAGGGTGGAAGAGGGAACAATTTTGGCAGCAATGTACAGCTTGTCTGTATTGTTCCACTTTTGTTTACTACTAGATTTTTCTTGGAAAGAAAGAAAATTTTAGAGCATCTCAGCAAATTCATCTGGGGGTTTTTAGAGAGCATATGGTAGACAAATTCTGACTCCTGCATAGCAATAGAGGTACAAGTTGTTTTCAAGTCAACTCTTGGATTTTTCAAAGCAGAAAAAGCATTTCCCCTTCCTGCTGGGAGCAAGGCTACATATTGCTGTTCACTGTGACTACTCACAGTGATCACTTCCAGAGGCAATAAAATAAGCTGCATTTCAGCATTTGTTGACTGTAAGGCTTTAACAGTCTCAGCTATAAGCAAGCCACACATTTTCTTTTCTGCCACGGGTGTCTGAATTTAAGTTGTAATATCTTAATAAACACTTAATTATGACCTTTTTCTGTTATGTTTCTCAAATGCTTTGAGCAGAAGACTTACGTCTGTCCATCTACAGCTGATCCAACTGGCTTTGAAGCTCAAAACACACTTGTCACCTTTGAAGCTTCATTTAACCACCCAGGCTCTTCCTACATGTCAAACAGATTTGAACCCTGAGACAGACCCTATAAATTTTTGTAGATAATTCTCACTACAGCCAGATATGGCAAAACCCACTGTGTACTAGGACTAATCTTAGGAAGCTTCTTTCACATCAGCCTGAGCAGCTTGCAATAGCTCAGAGATATCGAAACAGTGCTGGGTTTTAAATTTCAGGCTACAATGCAAAAGATACTTCAGAAGTCCCAGATGCAGTGCCCAGTCCCTGGAGAATATCTGGGGTTGGAGCCTATCTGGGGTTACGGTGGGTGGAATGTCACATTTTCTCCCTTTGCCACGTTGTAGAGCCTTTGTTTACTCTGAAATGTATGGTACTTGCAAACTGCTTCTGCCAGAGGTTAAATACTTTTTGTTCACAACACCACAAAGACTTCTCTGTGCAACAGTGCCAGAAAAGTCTAGGAATTCTGCTTGGCTTCCGTTATATCTCTCTGAATGTTGGGTGTGCTGTATTTTCATATGTTGAGGATTCCTACAGAATTTATCAATAGCCATAATGCTTTCCAGGAGAATCTCTGGCTTGCCTTTAAGAGTGAACAGCTCCATCCTTAGCTTAGCACTTCTGTCAGGCTAGGATCAAATCCAGACACTCTTTCCATTTTTCTTTTAGTGGATCATCTACACTTAATCTTTGCCTCTGACAAACAGGATTAAGAAAACTCTCTATTTTTGTTCAAGGTCCCAAACCCATATATAAACACTGTAATTTACTACATAATGGCAGCTCTTTCAAGGCATAAATATAAGTAGCAATAACAATTGTGCCTTTTTTTGAGAAGTCCTTCTTTCCGGAGATAAAAAACACAGCTAAGGTGGGCTGTGTGTGACCTTCACATGCCTGAACTCCACAATGCACTGAAAATTCTGCTGCAGAACAGGGGATAAACAGTCCCATCTCAACTGGAAAACTGAATGAGATTAAACAAAACAGCAACAATTTCTCATCTGATCCCTTCTGCAAATAAGATTTGCTAAATTGCCTTGGAGATTTCAGAGGGCAAATTCACCCGCTGAGCTGCAGGAGTTACAGCAGGGTTCAATCTGGTTTCGGTACAGTAAATGGTTTTTGAGCACTGCTGAGGGTACTGTGTGCAGAGGTAATGAGATGAAATCACAGATCAGGGAAGGCTTCATCTGCTAAGATATTTTAACAACAATAGAATATTCCTAAGAGTCCACTGCATTTTATTAGTTTAGCTGTTGAAAATAAACCCAACCAAAAAAACCCCAAATTATTTCCATGGAGACTTCAAACAAGTCAAGAATTGAGTTTCTGAAGTAAAATGGCTTGTTTTTAATTTAACAAACAAAAAGATTTTCTGCTGTAAAGACTTTAGAACAAAATACTTTCCTTTTTATTGAAAAAATTCCTATTTGGTGAAAATCAAAAAACTCCAACAGAGAAAGGGAGGAAAAAAGGTTTTGAAAAACTTCTTCAAATATTCTGAGGAAGCTTTGCCTTCTGGCACAGCCATGGCAGATTTTAAGGCAGTATACACAGAATGTTTTAAAAAAACATACATTTAAATTTCCCAATTCTGACTCCCTTTACTGCTGAGCTTGCAGAAACAACAGACTGGGGGGAGAAAAACTCCTGCAAAGTGCGTCTGTGCTCCTCATGGGCTGGCTTCATCCTCATCTCAGTCCCTGACACAGACTGAGCAGCCCCAGAAAGACTCTCAGGCACAGCACTGTGGTGTTCTTTCCCCCACACTGAAGTAATGACAACTTGAATAAATCATTTCTTCTCTATTCCCCCGCTGTTCCAGCAAAGAGCTGCAAACAGAACCTATTTATCTGAGCACTGTGTTGGAAGGGTGAACATGGACCTAAAGAACAAGGGGCAGGGAAAAGGGCAATATTCTTCTGTTAGTTTGAAAGTTAGGGTGAAATCTGACATATAGAAAGTGCTTGTTATAATGATTTCTTTAGCAGATGAGGTTTTAACCTAAGAAACTTTAAATAGATGAAGAACCTCATACAGAACAAGCCCCCTCTGAATAATATTCCAGCAGGGAATATTTCAGTGAGTCTCACAGAAATGAGTATAATAAGAGTTAAATTGCTCCTGCTCCAACAGCAGATTTTTCTTAAAATAAATGCAATGAAACACCATCCCCCGAGTATAATTTTGTACTCTGGAGCCAAAATCCTCTCTTATTTACACATAAATCTAGGGCCTTATTCACAGAGTACCAGTTGCCTTGACTCATTTCCCAAGGCATGCTCTCTCCACCACTCCAGGTACAATCCAACATCTGCAGTCAGGCTGTGGCTCTCAATGGACATATTCCAGAGATATATCAGGATAACCATATTCAGAGCTCAATTCTCATGCTAATGGCTAATGAAAACCCAATGTTTATGTACCAGCAGAGGCCAGCAATATCTGAACAGGGGTAGCTTAAATTACCATGTTCTACAGTGTTCAGACTTCTTTTAGAGCAATAAGGGGAGGAAAAAAAGCACCATTTGAATCTGACTCAAGGAAGGTAAGGTTATTACTCCTATTGCAAAGAGATACAGTGTGTGTGATGAACTGAAAACGTTATTAGAGAAGAACAGATTCCTGTTATGATAGGCCAAGTTAGTAAGTGCTGGTTTCACTGGTACACTGTTAATTATACATTCACTCTTTCACAAAATGAAAAAAAGTCTCGTGTAGTGTCTGCAAAAGGGGCTTGCACATTTACATATAATGAAACCTGCAACGACAAATGTCAGCAGTACCATACACTGATGCCATGAATAATTCATAACACAGAACAGTTGAGCTAAAAGCAGAGAAATAATCAAACCCGTTGATCTCCCCCCACCCGCCCCCAGCTCTCTATAGGCAGATAAAACCTTATTTTCTGAGCACTTCAAACCCAAATGGTTTCAAGAATTCCATTTCAGATAGAGGAAACTGCTGTATGGTCATGGCAACTTTGACTTTTAGAGCATCAGTTCCGGTCTGGTCAGTCAAGCACTGTCTGTCAGCTCATTTATCTGTCCATAGAACTACCTGGCATTTTATTTGGCAGAGGCCAGGGTTTGCCTGGTCATCACTTCCTTCTAAAAGCAGTGTCTTCATAACAATGGAGCCCATGAGAGGAAATGTGGAGAGTCCCAGTGTATTTACTTTGGGCTCTAAGATTTTTCCATGTCAGCTGGAAACCTCCTGAAAGCCTGCTTTAGAACAATAACTGAGGATGGAGAAGCAACTGTCGCGTTCTGCTTGTATTTATCCATGATATATTCTCAAACAATTCCAGCTGGGTTACTCAGCTGTACTTTTTGACAGCCTGGCAGGGCAGATGGTACCCAAAACCTGCCAGATCAGAAGTTAATGTTTCCCCACTGGCTATACGAAGCACTGCAATTGCCTGAGATGAGGGTTTGCTTTGATAATAATTTGATTAAATAAGCAGATGCCCAATGACTTCAGAAGGCATCAGCACATGCTTCTGCAGAGGAGTCAGCATGATCAGCTTCCCCAGGGGAGAAACAGAAATACCCCACAGGGAAGTGAGATACTGAGGAAGGCTGGGGGAGAATGGCATTGCTTGTCTGCAAGGATGTCTAGAAGAGACTTCAGGTTGAACAGTTCAATAAAATGCTTGTTTCTCTTGTGACAGGTATTTAAACTGGAGTTCAAAAAACGTCTGACTTGAAGAAGGCAGTACTGATGTAATTTTCCACTAATAACACCTCACTCTATCACACAAACAAGGAAGGTCACCACCACTCCACAGCTGTCTCTAGACTGGAACAGGACAGATGTAGCATTTAGCTCACAGCCAAAGCACATTCAATCCATGGAAAGTTGTACACTTTTTATTCAGCATCATCTTACTCTGCTGGTTATCTCCATCACTTATGTTCTCCACCACACAGGTTTTTAATATATGTGCAAGCATGTATATATTACGTAGCTTTTAATTACTGCTTCGCACTCCTAAACACCACCTGTGTCTTTTCCTGCACAAAAATCCACATTAGGAGTCCCAACAGGGTTTTTAATCATGTTTCCTCCACACTGTACACTCCAATAGACTTCCTAATGATTTGATCATGTGCTATTTAATACACAAGGACCTGGCCTTGCTCCCTCTACAGAAAAGGTGTCTGTAAATGCAGTAATATTTTAAAATAATTTAATTTCTTTGTTTGGGTGTCCCACTGATACCTATTTGCAAACCCCATTTGCTGCAGAGATCTGTGTCATTTTCCCAACTGAGCACTTTTTTCTATAGAATTAAAATGATGGGTCTAAGTGAAAAAGACCGAACCATAACACACATCACAAAGGTAGAAAAACTATTTCTTTTTGAACAACCTCGGCAGATAATTTTTAAGACAGAAATCCCATGAGAAACATGAATTTTGGATCTGGGAAGACGAACTTCTTTGCCCAGTGCAGACAAACGGTGAGACAGGGCTGTTGGCAGCAGCAGACAGGACACGAGCCAGGAAGCCTTGCTTGCTTACACAAACATCACCACAGACCACATAAGAGCAGCCTTTCTATGTTAAAAAGCAACATTCTTATGCATGCATGTGCAAACACAATGGAGCACTGAGAGACTGTCTGCTCAATGGGCATTGCCATACTCTTTATATACGCATGCATGGGCAAAGCTAATGAAATGCAGAGAACTTGGCTTGTTGTATGACCAGTAACAGTATATGCAAAGGAAACAGATTTTTAAGAGAATGTTAATTCAGTCCTCTGAGAACTTGTTCCTTCCTGGTACCAAAAAACATACCAGTTCAGTAAAAAATTTAAGCTTATGCTTAATTTTGTGTTTATGCTAACGTGCTGCCAGTCCAGTTACAACCAGAAACCAAAATTTCAGATGATACTTTGAGGTTTTCTTAATGATGATCTTTGTTTCTGTCAAATATGTTTCCACTGTCTCTTGCTGAGGTCAAATATAAGTATAAAAATGCTACAAAAGGTAGTTGGGTTTTGTTTTGTTGGTTTTTTGTTTTCCTAGTGAAGAAAATCAAATACTTTTTTTCTTGAAAAATTGCTGAACTTCAAGAGAGAAAGAGAAAAGATGTTGGTGAACTAAGAACAAGTGCAAGAAGTATGATTCAAAGAAGGAAATGCAGGATTAGACTACCTGAAGGCCATGAAATAATGCTTAGCAACCAGCTGAGAACTTGCATCCTCACAGATGTCAAAACAAACTAGCCCAGAACAGAAAATTAATTCCCCACATTTCAGCAAATAACATTTTTATCATTCCTAATTTTCAAACTCTGCATTCCCTTCCACTGCAGGTTTTTTAAAAAGGTATAACAGCAAACAGCAAAAAATATTACCAAAAAATTGCCTTAAACCAAGAAAAAACCATAATTTAATATACACTGCATAACAAGAAGGATCTTGAGCAACTTGACCTTTTAGCACAGATCTAGCATTCTGCTCAGCAGCAATTAACACTGGCCATGTGTCTGCAAGAAGGGAAGAGCTCTGGAGAGGACTGGTATATTTTGAGGACATCCTCATTGCTTCAGGGCTTGGGATTTAATACTGTGTGCCTCAGTTCTGACCACTGCAAGTTGCAAACCAACTTTCTTTAAAGAAAATGTTTTACTTGCAATGGGGGTTTCCAGAATGTCTTATGTGTAGTACTAAAGGGGGACAGGCCCCTTCAAAGTGGCAAACAGTCTGACAGTGGAGGCACCATCACCACTCCGCTCCCATTGATAATGTATTTACATGTGTAGCTCACTTGAAAGCTGCTCACCTTTTACTCTGGAGTTGTTTCTTATCCAGACACGTTGTAACAAGTTCAGCACAAACAAGCAAAAAGGGATTGACTGGAGGTGGAACCCAAAACACTCAGAACCTACCAACTACCTTATGTTGCACCTCCTTGCAACTGTACTTCCAAATCAACATGAGGAGGAAACTAATTTGAGAGAGAACAGAAGTGAAACTGCATCAGCTCCTAATCTCTGGGTTTTGCTGTCTGTAAAGGCAGATGTGTATCGCTCCAAGAGCTTTGGATCAGAAAGTCTGAGCTTGAAACTCAATTACTTTAAATCCCACTATTCCAGGGTGATAATTCATAATGCATTTCATGTCAGGAAGTATATTGGTTGCTGCATAGCACTTAAAAAGAAATTTTTAGATCAGAAAAAGATGCAGTGAAGGGCTATTCATATAACTGTCTATTCTACTTAACCAAATGTGAGACTTGGGAAAACGAAGGGCAGTTAAGACCAAGTTGCTGTTGCCTTATGCTGCAGAATCTTCTCCTGCCCTGCTTTGCCTTGGTAGAACATTACCTGCTTGAACAAGGACAGACGCAGGCCAGCAATGTCTCAGAGATGCCTCTACCCTTTGTCCATCCCCATTCTCACTCAGTGCAGCAGCACCAAAGCAAATGCCTCACAAATACATAGTGTGAAAATTGGTCTACTCCGACTCAGCCTATCCCACCGCCATGACCTGGTGGGGCCGAAGGTTGTCATTCCAGCTCACTGACTCTGAGGGCAGGGTTTGGAAGCAGGACTGCTAGAGTGACCATGAACAACTGGGTAGTTTTGTTAATGCAAACTTACAAAAGCTAACAGGAATCTCCAAGATAGGTCTTCTGTTCAGCCTGTAGAGCCACAGTGGATGCTCTCAAACTACTGCAGCTCGTTAAGTGAGTTAGGATGTACCAGGAATAGGCCCCAAAGGAGAAACCCAGAAGAGCATTTATAACAGGGTTACTGAACATTATGAATGAACCGTCGGGGCCTTTCAGAGAGGTGGATGTATGATGTCTGCCTCTGGCTTGCATTATCCTTTTTTCAAGCTAATGAGAATGACAGAGTTCCTCTAGGCAGAGTAATTCAGGACAACACTATACCTTTTAAGAAAATACACTTTCCCAAATGCTGCAAACATAGCTCAGACATCTGGACAGATCTTGTACCTTCAAAGCCAGTAAACTGGAGTGGCCTCTTGAACTTTATTTAAGGGTGTTTTCCACTTGCAGGTGAGCTGGTCAGGTTTTTTCATCATATTAGATCAGCACAAGCTTTGGCAGCTCCTTTTGAAAAGCTTTTCTTGCTACTAGTTTTAAAACCTGTATCTTCTTTTGCTTGATGCAGTAAAATGTCTCATCTTCTCATCCTCACATAAAACTCCCCTGATACCAAAAAGGTTAATTCAATTTCTACTGTAATTGTGAGCTTTTAGTAGAAAGATACTGTAACTGTGAACTTTTAGCAGAGAAGACACTCTGTCTGCAGACTTTTAGCAGAGAAGCAAGGCATGCAAAAAGTGTTCTCCAAGGATGTTAGAAGATGAAGAGGAGACATCTGGCTCAGGAATGCAGCTACAGCCAAAACAAGGACTGAGTTTAGGAACTTGGGGAACACAGGCAGGGTTTTTCTGGTAATGAACAAAGCATAATATGCACGTAGTGACTGTATATTAGCAACATGCTTGTAGAAATCAGGGGGCATGTTAGGAGTGATCCCCCATGCCTTCCAGGCACCTAAATAAATGATGCCCTATTTAACACAGAAAAATTGGTGTTAAGGGGTCTTATTCCAGATTTTGGGGATTTGGTAACAGCATCAGGTAGCTGATTATTAAGCTATGCTCTGTACTTCATATTTCCAGAGTGAACCTGTTCTCAAATCTCTCCATCAATAGCAAGGGAGGGAGTAAGTTTGGTAATAAGAGGACTTTCTAGGCTGGCAGTAAATCAGATTTTAGAGACTTCAACAGCAAATAAAGAGATCTCCAACTTGTACAGTTATTTGAATTCATAAAACTCACTTGGATATCAAAACATCCCTCTCTGTTGGAGGGTTAAATTCCCAAGCTCACTGTCATAGAATGTCGCAATCATAGAATGGTTTGGGTTGGAAGGGACCTCATCTAGTTCCAACTCTCCTGCCACAGGCAGGGATGCCACCCACTAGAACAGGCTGCTCAGGGTCCCTTCAACCTGGCCTGGAACACTTCCAGGGATGGGGCACCCACAGTCTTCTCTAGGCAACCTGTTCCAGCACCTCACCACACTCTGAGTAAAAAGCATCTTCCTAATCAGTGGTATCTAGGAGCAAGGGGCTGGCTGGTTGGTTTTTCATGCCAGGAAAGAAGCAAATTCAAGCACATACATTTAGGCATTTTCAGTTTTTTATGAGTAAGCTCTGAGTTAAAGGCATATTTGTGATGCAGGCAGAATCACGTAATAGTTGTCAAAACTAAATTCTTTCCGGCAGGGCGTTCTTAATGTAGCATGACAACCACGTTGACCAACTGGTAAGATTCAGGTGAAAGTCTTGAGTTTTCAAATCAAAAAGACCTTTTCTTAATAACCGTGTGGAGTTGTAACATTTTCTACAAAGCCCATTCTGACATAATCAGAATTCGTGTTTTTAAAGTTTCAAGATCTCCCTTGCTCTTTGGGAGTCTGCTTATTTGTCTCCTGTGATAGGCATGCAAAACCTTTCAGCAGTGCTAATCTGATTAGAAACAGAAGAGATGCCAAACCACAGTGGATGTTCCATACTAAACAATTTCAAAATCACTTTCAGTTTGCTCTCACAAGAGACTCTGTAACAACAAAAAGAAAACCTGAAGGCTAAAATCAGAATTGATCCCCACAAAAGGCTACTTCCTTTAGAGATGCATGGTAGAAATTCTAGAGACTTTTTTTTAAAACATAGCAAGGCTGATAGTTTTGGATCAGTGAGAGGAGCTTATTATCTTGCTACTGCTTACCCTATGTATCATTAGGTGCTGTGCTTGCCTATGAAATATTTGGACATACAGTGGACGATCTGTGGGAGTCCATCCAGAAGAAGTCACTTTTCTTGTCTGCTTTTACTGGATGATTTTGGAGAAGGCTTATCACATCACTGGTTTGGGCCCTTAGATCATTTACTGTGTTACACTAAAACAAGCTGCTGAGCCTCATTTTCCATCATTATGCATTCATGTCATTAAAAACGTGTTTAAGTGTTCCAGATGTGTTGCAGAGCAACAGAGCTTCAAGGTTTCTGCTTTTGCCTACCAGAACCAGATGTTCCACCACAGCTCTTCCCAGCAGTGTTGATGGCAGCAGTTTTCCTGGAGGTACTTCACTAGTTCTCAGCCTCATTTCAGATCACACACACACAAACTTCTTTCTCTTGCTCTTTGGCTGCAGAGATTTTTTTCCGTCTCTTCCAATATTTCTCTCTGCAATATCTTAATTTGGCAACATATTAAGGGAGATGTCTTAACAAGTCAGCATGAAGGGGCAGAACTAATTAAACTAACTTATGCAATAAGAGGTATTAAAAATTCAAAGGTTGCTTTATTACATGTTTCAGTAGAAGTCAGTTCCAAATTCTACCAGCAAATGGCTGAAGTTTTCAAATGCATGCCCAGCTGAGTAGTAAGAATCATTATGACCTACCTAGTAAGGATTTATGCTGCACTGACTGGAATGTAACAAATCCCAAACACATGGAGGCCATATACTTGGAGGGGAGCGATGTGAATCCTTCCAGGTTCATATAAGCCAGAGATGAATGCAAGTGCTAGTGTGCACATATGAACAAATTTGTCCCACTTTCCCCATTCTGCCATTGGCAACAATGCCTAGATTATCCAAAACCACAACAAATTACAAAGCAGAAGAATTATGACTCTCTAAGAATCTCTGTGCTGGAAGTAGTACTGCAAATCACGTTGCTATAATTAAGAAAGTAGCTAGAAAAAGTTAGATTTTCTTTCTCTATTTTTTTTCTCTAAGAGAGAAGTTTGCTTATTTAATATTATTATTAGCCCTGTTGATTATTCATTTATTGGGCCCTATTTATTTTTAGCTAGGCAAAAGATCACCAGACCAGGAGAAAGGCTCCATAAATAAGAAGAATGGGAGAGAAAAGAGGCCTTTTAGATGTGAAGCATCTGCTGTTCCCAGGGAGGTTTGTGGGTTTGGGATTGGGTTCATGGATGGGCTCCAAAAGCACTGTGAGTTAGGTTGCAGGATAAACATACATATCCAAATCAGATGCAGTCTTGCTTCCCCCTCATCATTCAAACCCAAACATTGTGTTATGATTTAAAGTCCCCGCAAAACATTTCTACTTCCCTTGGTATTATACCAAGGGAACATCATGTCTTCTGGTATCTTCACAACAATCACCGCAAACAAACCCAAACAAAACAACACCACCACAACCACCACAAACCCAAACCCAAACCAACAAATCTAACAGCTTATGAGTAAGCCACAATTTTTTCTTAAATGTTGTGTTTGCAAGGGGGGACTGAAATTACTGCTTCACAGGTGTCCTGTAACACAGGCTCGTTTGGGCACCTTTAGCCTGTCTTCCACAGTTTGCCTAAAAACCCAGATCTCCCATTTGCCTAAAGCCTACTAATTATTAACTGCTAAAGAAGGCTGTTTTTTTAAAGATGTGTATCTGATCTATACTAACATGACCTTTTGCTGGAGTTACCATTCCAGCCGAAACATCCAGCAGAGCATCCCTGTGTGGATGCAACCCAGAAGCTGCAGAACCGCTGCATTTGGCAACCCTTCTGAAAGTCACCCTGTAACTGTATAATAGTTACGTTGGGTAATTGCATTTGTATTAGGAGATTTCCTGGCCTGGCTCCACTAGCCAGAGATGACACCTTTTCCTATCCCTGGATGATATTGCTGTGTCAACAGAAGTCTGCAACGTAGATCCCTTCCTAGAGAGGGAATTGTGATTCTGTAGGAGAGGCCCAGACACTCCAGTGCAGACCATTCTCTTTCCTTACACCAGTGCAGAAACAGTGCAAGCCCACTAATGTCTTTGGATGTGATCCAGATTTATACCTACGCAAAAGCAGAAGACACTTAGCTCTAAATCCAATGCTGCTGCAGTGTTTGGTACTTGTGATACAGAATTCTGAACTACTTTCCACTAAGGCTGAGTGGTTTGCAGCTGGAACTATGTTACATCCTCATCTGAAGACATGGTGGGTTTTTTTGCTTAAATTATCCCAGTGTTTACGATTTTTGCTTTATGCTAATGAAGACAAATAGTTTTGCAGTTGCCATACGATTTACAAAAAATGAATTAAAGATTACAAGCAAAATTTGAATCAACATTTGTTTTCACTGTCATGATTTATACCAGCTGCAGACCTGACCTCAAAAACCGACACTGTGTAAGTCAAACTGCACAACACAATGCCATTTCTCACAGTCCCAAACTCCCTTCTAGCAGCACTTTATTTCTCTTACTCTCTTGGGAGACTCATCACTGACAAAGTTTGGGGTAGATATTAGTTCCTTCTGGCTCTGTGGGCTTCCTACTACTTCTGCCTCATACACACAGTGCTAGTAGGAAAACCGGGCCCTTAAATTCGTTGGCACTGACAAAACCACTGAGCCACATGTCCCTCACACTTTCCAGACTTGCGTAGTTGTTCCCAATTTTTTCAGTTGTCACTGCATGGAGAGGTGTTTAAATTGTTCTCTCCTTTCCTGGATGACAGCCAGCATAATACACAATTTCAGGCAGGGTCGATGCTCTGCTTAAGAGCATGAAAGCATTTCATGAAGAGAAAATAAAAAACAGAAGGAAATGGCTTATTGCTAACAGCTCAATTCCTTCTGCTTTTTAGCAAATGACATCAATAGCTAAATCCAGGAGTCAGAAGTCAGAAAGCAAAGCCAAAGAAAACCTGTGAGATTTGCCTTCTGGCATGCACACACACTTCATTCAGCTGCCCAGTATGCAGGGCACAGCACCAGAACTAATAGCACCATGACCTGAAAAGAGCAGAGAAAGATCCACAGGATGAAAGAGAGGGTGTAAGGATAGAAGGGTGAGAGTGGGTGATTAAGGATATAGAGATACACTTTCCACAGTCTGAGCAATTTGCTTTAGCATATGACTGCATTGCCATTGACTTACCCGTGCCTGAGTTGCAGCAGGGCTTATTTGTTTTTCTCCCTGTTCTGATTTAGTTGGAGCACCACATAAAAGACAATGGGATTTGTGAAAATCTCCGATGGAAATCTACCAATTCAGGTGTGTACAGTCACTCATTAAGGCCATGCAAATTGTAAAGCTGGGAAAAAGCCTTTAGAAGATGATTTCCTGGAAGACTGTGGGTTTACTTCCTCTACCTGAGGATGACTTGGCTCACTCACCACTTGCAAGCTGGAAAAACTACTGTTTCTACTATGCAGCTCTAAGTTGCCAACAGCTAGGTCTCCAACCAGCACTTTTTACTCAAAACACACTTGTCATGTCCACATCTCCTCTCCCAGACACAAAACAATTGGGTATTTCTCTCAAAAATCTCAAAGGCCATTAATGGCATCACCAAGCACGTCTAGAATTTGTGGCAAGAATTAGAAAATTGAGGTAGGAGAGAATCAGAGCTCTGGAACAATAGGGCAGGAAAATGACAACTCTCAAAATTGAATTTCATAAATTAATCAGCATTCATTTAATTATTGGGAGAAGAGGGGTAAGACACAGTCACCCAAGAGATCCCTTGCAGTCCTGTATTTTGGAAGTGATAGTTTTGTGGTGATTTTAGCTGATTATTTCAGAACTAAGTTGCATATATAGTTGAAATATATTAATGATGTCCACTCCTTCATAAGAGGCATGTTTTCCCAGTACATCTTGCTCTAGCGTGAGACAGGCAGGGACACTGGCTTCACTCCTAAATGACTTTTAAGGGATAGAAGAAGGGAACTTTTCCTCTATGTAGGACTCCTGCCAGCAGTTCTGAAAGCTGGAGCAGTTGTCCTTATGCCTAGCAATACACATATGCAACACCACGTCATTTCACTGTAAGGACCATATGGTGTGTCTAGCATGAGCTTGAACCACTGCCATTTCATTCTAGCCTAGCTGTTCTGTAATAACAGAAGAATCTGATTTTCAACCCATCCATTTTGTCAGTAGTGTCGTCTTAAACCTATACAACTCATCACCCAGCTAGAGGCACAGATGCAGCCAACAAAATTTAACTTCGCTCTGCAGCAGCACAGGAAAAAAAATGATCTGCCAGCACTAATCACTGAATGCTTTAGGTTAAAATGTTTCCAAAAAAAGGATACTAGTACGCTCTGTGTAATTAATGTTTAGCCATAAGGTGAAATGGTTTACTTGACTCTTCTGATCACCCTCAGAGACCGAGGATTAAGCATTTTACTGTGTCTGCATGAAACTCACTGGGAGCAAGAGGTTTCCAGCTCTCGTGCATCAGATAGGGGCAAGCAAACAAAACTGGTGCAAGTATTCACCCAAGAAAATCGCAAGACGATGACTACACTAGATAAAACTGAGACAGGCTGTAAACTTAATCACATTTGTTTATTATTGTAATTAATAAATAAATAAATTACTCTTTCAAAGGGGATTTATAAAAGAGCAAAATCCAGTCAAATACATACTCTTTCTGCTTACGGTTTTAAATCTTTTGTGATGTCAGCTTGCCAGGCAATTTAACATAACAGAGCAGCCTTGATGCTATCCCTGTGCAGGGCAAGGAGTTGAATCAATCAGGACCACTAATCACATGAGAAAAAACAGCACAACACCGTAGAAAGAAACAGCTGGCAATAATAAATTTAAATCGTTCTTCACAGAGAGAAGAATGGAAACATGTTGTGATAGACCAACATCTTCCTGAATGCACACAGTGCTTGGCTTTGAGCAGGGCATTTGAGGATCTCAAAGGAACAGCACGGTTCGACAAGTGCTTGCTAATGAATGCAAGAGTTGTAAAAGGAAAACTAAATATAAATATAAAAATGCAACTTCAAATTAGCTGGTTCTACAGCTTGTACTGAAGCAGCATCTTCCCAGCCACACTGGAAAACAAAAAAGAAAAAAAACCCCAACAAATTAGTTGATGCTGCCATCCTTACTTTATTGTGCATTTTTATCATGCAAAGCAGATAGGAAACTGGATATTGCTCTCTTTCTGTGGGACCTGTGTCAGTTAGAAAGCATACTATAGCCAGAATCTGACAATTAATTTAGAAATTGTTTTTGACCACACTGATTGCAATTACAGAGTGAAGAGCCAGAATATGATGGCTAGAAAAAATGCCCTATCATAGGGCCCAAAGAATTCAATGTGCTTCATTTATCAAAAAACATAATCATGAATGATCCAATTACAGCACACACACCCCTCATTGTAAGAAATAGCTGGTCTCCGAGGGCTGTCTCAGCAGAAAAAAGCATTGAAAGAATCAATAGCAAAAAGTTAAAGCAAAAAATAACACCAATTTAGAAATAAAATAAGTAACGTTTTAACTGTAACCCATTGCTGCAACTGATTATGAACTGAAGCAGTAAACTTCTCTTTTTTAGGTTTAAATGACACAGTATTTCCATAAAAAACAAGCCACCTCTTGTCTAGCAGGAGTTCTGTGAAATGGACTACAGAGAACAGGCAAGGTGGGAGATCGGGCACAGGCACCTTTCTGTGCTTTTTGGGGCCAACCACACTATGCAATCAGTCATTTCTCAATACTCTTACCACATCACCACACCCCTCACTCTAAATTTATTGCCAAGTTTCCTATGAAAATAAAACTTGGCTTTGTGCTCTACATAAACATGGGTCTGTCCACTGCCTCTTAGTAATTCTGGAACCCAGTGGCAAAGTTTAATGAAATTCAGCAAAAGGTAGGGGGTTGCTAAGTATTAAATGCTTAAATAATTTGTGAAAAGAGACAAAAGAGAGAGGATCACAGAATCACACAGACAATCAGTTAGGCTGGAAAAGGCCTCTGAGATCATTTAATCCAATCTATGAGCGAACACCACCATGTCAAACAGATCATGGCACTTTGTGCCATGGTCAGTCTTTCCTTAAATACCTCCAGGGATGGTGACTCCACCACCTTCCTGTGCATGGGAATGACAGTGCATTCCAATGTCTATTCACCCTTTCTGTGAAGAAATTCTTCCTAATGTCCAACCTAAACCTTCCCTGGCATGGCTTAAGTCTATGATAAGGCCAACAACAACAACAGCTTTGTGGTCCTTCTCTGGACTTCCTCCAGCACCTCAATGTCTTTCTTGTAGTGAGGAATTCGAAACTGGACTCAAAGTGTGTACTCAAAGTGTGGCCTCACCAGTGCCAGATGTAGCTCCACATGGGATGTGGCCAAAGTGTAGGACCTAGCAACTGGCCCTGTTGGACCTTATACTGTTGGTCTCAGCCCATTGATCCGGCCTGTCCAGGTCCCTCTGCAGGGCCTTCCTACCCTCCACCAGATCAATATTCCTGCCCAGCTTGGTGTTGTCTGCGAATTTACTAAGGGCAGACTCAGTCCCCTCATCCAGATCATCAATAAAGATATTAAACAGCCCAGCCAGTCCTTAACACAGCAGATCTCTTCTTAACCCATGGATCTCTTATTTCCCCACAGAGGAACAGGCCACAGAATTAGACATCAGAGAACCCACACGGGAGGACGTGAAACATGCATACACACACTTTGGGAACAAGGCTTCAGTAGCTTTGCTGTTCATGAAATTGTTTAAGTGAGAATATTACAAAAGCAATTTTGTGCTATGGCTACAGATGGCATACAGGCCACGTTTATGTCAGAAGGTAAGTTACCTGGGAGATGTTGTTCTTATGATCTCTTTTGGCCATACAGTAGGACTCCTTCACCAATCTTAGACTGAGTAGCTCTACAAAACACACAGGAGAAAAACATGATGGACAATACTGTTTTTACTTACCCAAATTCCACAATGAGTACAAAACTGCAGGGATCGGTCTTTTTCAAATACCATTACAATTTTCGGATTATTGTAAAAAGGAGTTTTAATAACCAATTTGACTATTGACAGCATTTAATTTGTCTGAAAATATAACTGAAAAGGATCCCATAGCAGAGCTTCTTGCAAGGCTGGGTTTGCAGAGAGCAGAAATGCTGGCTGTTAGAACACTTCCTGCTGTGGCTACACCTAGGAAGCAAACACCTTGCTACCCCACCACCCCAATCAGAATGAGATGGATTACTTCCAGGAAACAAATACTATCTCCGCTGCCTCTAGAAAGTATCCAAGTACCAAACTGTAGATGAAATGCATTACTTCTTAGGCTACTAAAGTTGCAAAGCTCAATCACACATCTGGCTCCAGGAAAGTTCGAAATTAGTACAAGGCCAGGTTGAGAAGAATCAGCCACAGCCAGCGTGACCCCTTGTAGCAGGGTGTGGAGTAAAGTCATTGCTTGCGGAAATGGTACCAGCATTTAACCGTATCTGTCATCTACAGGAAGGAAAGTACAATACAAGGAAGGCCATGCTAAGTCCATCCTTAGGAAGCAGATTTTTTGCCTGAAGAGATTTCCTCAAATCTTTAACAGGACATGTTTGGCTCAGTTTAATTAGAGACAGTTTCTATCAAATGATCTGTTTCTGCTTGTTCTGCCAGCAGTGACTAAGGCAGGATTAATTGCATGCTAGGAAAGGTGTGCTGCATTGCTCACTTTCTGTCAAGGAAACAGAAATTAAAGCTGCCACATGAAAATGGAACTGAGGCACCTCCGCGCAGCAGCTGGCAAGTGAAGAAAGGGCATTCCAATCACCGAGACATAATTTCCGAAATTCAGACAACAATCAAACGCCTTGAGCCAGTTGCACCGACTATCGTGGAGGAAATGAAGCTTTCTTAGTATTAGGTTATAACATTATACTAGGTTGTTGCTTCCTTGTACTTGCATACAAAGAAAGCACAAGGACAATGAAACAGTAACGCAGCTATTTACCAGAGCATGGCCTTTTCTAACACCGGACACACCCACTCCTATAAACTGGGAGCCAGAGAGAGACGTTGTTTCACCGCAAGTGCGTCAGTAGCAAAAATCTGAGAACAACTCCCTAAGCAATCTGGTTCTGGACAAGAGCTGCTAGAACGTGTAACCTCAGCGGCAGAGCCACTGGAGAGATAAGGAGGACAGGGAGCCACGCTTTCTTGCCAACTCGTACTGGCAAGAATACTAAAATTCTGGGCAAAATATTCTCCATGACACAAAAGAGGAGTGATACAGATCCCTTTCCTCGATGATAAGAAATACTAACAAGCACAGCAGCACACTGTCCTTCAGCAAGACTTGAATTGACACCTACAAAGAGGAAAATTCTTCTGCTCCTGCTAACAGCTATTTCTCAATACAATTCAGACCGGAATAAATTAACACCAATTAGATGCAATCAACACTTTCAGCAACAGCTTATGGACATACCTTTACATACGCCTGGCTGGGAACACAAAAAGAGCTTCCTTCTCCCGGGGCTATGGTGGCTTGTCACTGCTGTATGACCATATTACTCAGAGGGTGTAGAGTTACCAGGGCAATGACTCAAAAGAATGCTGAATATCAGTTCACAGCGTGGGACTTTCACCTACCCTACTTCTGTTGGTTCATCTTCATGTGCCATCTCTTGGAACATGTTTTCTGTGTCTAGGAGTCCACAGGGAGCTGCTTATTTTGAAAATACAGTGTAAATGAGAAAACATAATCCATAAATGTTTTTAAGATGTTATCTGCCAACACTGCTGCTCTGTTTGTAGCCGATTTATTTCTATTGGCCTTTTAGATTTCCCATTATATGCAGAATTACCTTGGAACAGGAACATGAAGTTAAAAACACTGATTTAGGTGCAATGCAATCCAAGAGCGTACATCATGTATACCACTAAGTCCTGTATATTTATGATCCAGAAAAGGATAATGTACTTATACAATGCACTGCCTCGAAGAATTTAGAGGTAACTACATACAATAGCATTAACTATTAGTTCTTCAACAAAAATCAGATTTGAGCAGTTCTATCTGGTTCAGACTTCTTCCTACTTTTTAGTTCTAGTAGCCATCCTGAATTTGTTTTCAGGAAGAATCTTCTAGGGAAAGAAGGGAAGAAGTTATCTTTCTTCTCTATTTCTAGCATTCTGCTAAAGAGGACAGGTTTATTTGAAAAGACTCATGCACAAGACAGAACTGTTTTTCCTTGCCTGACTTCTGCCCTGGACTTGCTTTGAAGCCTTAGCAAAAAATTTTAGAAACTGTCTTCTGCCTTGTGTTATCTCCACCGTCCCTGAAGAAAGGGCTCTGACGATAAAGCTAGAAGAACGTCTGAAACCACTGCTAACAGACTAATTCAGTCACTATTAGCCATTAGAAAAATAAGAGAAAGTCTATACAGCATAACATTTAAGTTGTGCTACATGGAATGATGTGACCTAAACCCTGTTCCATTTAATACAGAATATTTGAAAATTCTCTGAAATAGAAATTAGAAGCCTGGTCTCCTCATGCATAGCACATTCATAGGAGCACTTGATAAACCCCATCTCCAAAAGGTTTTAACCCTTCTGCACTCTCTTATGAAACCCAGAATACAAAACACTGTCTTACTGTGCAAAGAAGTCTTCTAAACCTCTAGACACTATCTTCACAGACAGAAGTAAATTAAGATTAGGGGCACGAGGACTTTCCCGGGTTGTGTCTTGTCAAAGCAAACTCCAGCCATCCATCAAGAGGTAAGAGTTCAGGAGTTAATCATGACCAGCTGGAGGTACTTCAGTCTGAAGATTGGGGGTAAAAAGCCAGTCCTGTGTTCAGCCTTGCCTCTTGAAGGCTCCCTACTCAATGTTACCATCTTCTGGATGGCACTCTGAGGCACCTGGCTCACCTGTAACTCAGTACATACCCATGCTGAAACACAGCATGCCTATAGGCACTCAAAGCTTGGGGTCTGGTGTTCCTACAGCCTTTTCTGAAGTCAGCATTCAGGCATTCTGGAAGGATTCCACATCACTCAGGACTTCTACATTTAAATCCTATTGTATTCTTAAATTCTACATCTTAGATGCAGTCTAAGTGTAAAGTGCTTCGGATTGCCCTAAACAACAGGAGATTAGGGGGCTCAAAGTGGACAGCAATAAAATTACATTCACCACCCTAATCCATTGCTCTTTTTTCTACAATTCTGCAAGCTGTGTGGCAGGGGTTCATTTATTATTTTAATATCTATAAACTACTAATAGAATTTGCAAAATTCATCCTGACACTGTTAAATGAGTTTAAAACAAGACTGATGAACGCATGCAAACAGAAAGGATCCAAATTAATGCAAAAATCAACCTAGCCCAAAGCAAACTACTAGCCTTCACACAGATCTGTAGTCACACACTTAGACACCACTTTGGTAACTGTCAGACACCCTTAGTGAAGTCAGTAGGATGCTATGTTTAGAAGAGGCCTTAAGATGTGGTTTTAAATCAATTTAATTAAAATAGTAAGAAAAGTTGTGCCCATCCTGTTGGATAGGATTAGAGTTCCAGATTCATGAATTAGCCAGGTATCAACCTAGACAGTGTAGCTGTATATGGATGCCCAAGCCTGTGGTTAACATCAGGCACAGTGTGATTAAACCCAGGAAAATCTGCCAAGAAATGAATGTTTATTATCTGCTTTTAAACTCATTCCCTACTAACAGTGAAATTTAATAGATACGGTGCACCCTCCAATTAATACTGACCTAGGGAAAAGGAAACTAGAAATCTTAACATCAGTGGGTACCCAGTCTTGTAACAGTGTTTCATGCAACTTTTATAATAGACAGTGATAGAAAATCCCAGATGATTATGTAGATATAACATTTGTCTTAATTTATAGGAAGGAGCTCACTTGTGCAGGTAGCGCTGATGAAGAAAACCAATCACAAATGTGGGGAATGTGTTGCACGTTCAGCATGTAAGCAGAATCTGCCCCCAGAGATTATACTGAAATCAATGAGCCCTTAGAGACGGATATTTCCATTTGAAGTTTCCAATTAAAACATGCATTATTTATAGCAGTAGAACCTTTGCCTGAATATAACACAAGAGTCTTTTGTCAACTCTGCTACAGCCCTTAACCTATGCTGAGCCTGCACTTTGTGGAGCTACTCTCTATGAAAGGTCTTTCACGACAGCAAAGTAGGAAGGACAGGGAATGCAAGGATCAGTTTGTTCAAGAGGAAGCACAGTTAACACCTTAAGACCTATCTTGGATTCCTCTCAGACTCATGCAAATTGACATTCAAAAAGCTATACACATCCCTGTTTGCTGGATTACAGAGAAACTAAAGCATACAAATTCAGATATTCCTTGAAAAATTGGGCTTGGAGTCAGAAGTAGACTTGGAAGATTTCTACTATACCTGGCACTTGGACTACAAAATAATTGCTTACTGGTCTAAGTACATTTAAAATATTTTCTACTATTCAATTATAGTTACACATGAAAGCCACATTAGACTTCCACTACTAGCTGCTCCTGAATTACCAAAGTGTGTGAACTTCTGATTAAAGACTGGTGTTACAAGATGTCTTACAAAGCTAACCAGAACTATGTCAAGATTATTAATTTCTGCATCTGAATTTTCTTCCTTTTTCAGAGTGCAAAGAAATAATTCTTGCAGAACCTGTCATATTCATATTGAAAGACCACTTAAAAGGATATACCAAAATCCTTTGCTTTACTTCAGAATAACTATACTGCCTGGGGCTGGGATAAAGAACAGATTAGAATTTGGCTCCATAATTTGGCTTGCACGTACAAAACCTGTTATCAGCAGTCAGTCTTTTCAGTAAACTAATTATTCCTGAATATTTCTGCCCACTTACAATAGGGTAATAAACATACAAAAAAAAAAAAAAAAAGCACTTATTTTGTATTCAAGGTCCCCTTTCTAATTAATTTATCAAGCTTATTATACAGCCTGCTCGAACAACAGTGGGGAAAAAAATGGAAAAAAAACCCCCCAGCATATTAAAAATTCTAGTGGGCATACAACTGCACTATACTGCACCTGCAGCTCTGCTAGTCCAAGCTACTCTCGCCTGTTCTCAGATGCTAAGATTGAGCTTGGTGCTTATGTGAAAGATGTAAAAACAGGGCACAATGCTGCCAGAAGTAATCGCTAGTAATTACTAGTAATTTAGTAAGTGGTACAGACCATCCTTCACAACATTACTGAATAAATTCCCTAGAAAAGCAGATTGCTTACAATACAATTGTCAAGGTGACACCAAAATGAAAGCTCAGTTCACTTACCAACTATTCCAAGTCTCCTCATGCTTTTTGCAAGATTGGAACTGTTGATCTGAGTTTTGGCTGAATTCCAATTTGTTTAATTAAATTCCACATACCTACATCTCCTTCACATCCCTTTGCTACTGCTAAATGCTATTAAACAACCAACATGTTACGTCAGTGTCCTCTGGGACCAACATCAACAAGGATCAAAACATTTCCCCAAAGCAAAGTCAGGGAAAAGCTGCAGAAATCCTTCAGAATAAAGTACTGCTGTTGTCACAAATGAGTACTTACCACTCAAGCAATTTCAAGTTAAAGAACCATCTGACTGTTGTGCAAACAAATTAATACAATTCACAAGGCAGCATTTTAAGGAAAGAAAACACTTCCCATTATAGTAACACTTTATGTACTCAGCTGCAAATGTCCAACTATTATTCTTCCAGCTGAAGAGGGACCAAGTGTTTTATGTTTGGTATGCATCTCCAACCTTTTCTGTGCCAAATGTACAACAGGAAGATGAGACTTGGGACGCTCATCAGTTCCTTACACTATGAGAATTTTCTTCTCTTAGAAAAATTTTTCTTTAATTCCTTCATAGAGATTGTACTTACAAATTGCCGGTAGTTTCTCTCCATATAACTCTCTAACATCTTCCTGAAAATCAAGAAATCTATAACTTACCTGAAGGGAAACTTTTATCCTGTTGCAGTAGTATATTCTTCTCAATTGTGTTTCAGAGAACAGTGCTTCTGTCTGGTAGAAAGTTGTGATACTAGCTTTTTTATCCCCACAGATTTTTTAAACCACAGTCAAGTAATAAATGTGGAGTCTTAGAGTAAAACCATTTTAAAGAGCAATTTCTATTTGGCTAAATAAGATTCAGGTATACTTAACCACCGAATTTTTAAGTTTATTTGATAACATATTTCAATAATTTATATTTTTATTTCAACATTGGATGAGCTTATGATAATATACTCATTATAAAAAGTAACCATGAAGAAATTTAGTGAATTTTTGTTTCCTCCATTGAATGCTACAGCATCAGTAGTTTTTATTGAATCATTTACTCTTTTATATAGAGACTGTATTAAAAATGAAAGATGCAAAGAAGAAACCAGTTGCAGGGTTCACTGTCAGCTTTGGCACATTTCAACTAATTCTGCCCTGAAATGTCAGACTCTTCATTTGTAAGTAAGCAGAACCTATCAGCTAGAGGTAACCAGAACAGAACGCAACACGTTCACCCTTTGGACAGGACAAATCCCCATGATCCTCTCAGCACACTGGAGTTACCACCAGTACCACACCCCACACAAAGCACTTAGGAAACACCACTCTTAAGTGCTTTTAATTGCCACATAAGAACCATTTTTTCTCTTCTTACATATAACCCCTGGTTTTCAGCACAAAAGCCTGACAATGCCAACAACTTCTTTATTTGCTGGAATGCTCAGGTGGAAGTTTTAGAACCTAATGTTCCACAGGGAGTGGTTTGAGGGTAAAGATGGCCTGGGAATTGGTTAATGAGATTCCTGAACTCAGGTGATATTTCTTAATGTATTTTCAGAGAAGTTGTCTATCAGGGCAAGAAGAGCAGCAAAAACTAGAGCCAAACACTGTTGCTACCCAAGGTGCAGGAGATATTGTCCTGCCAGTTTTGAAGGATTTATCCCCCCTGGACGGCACTTATTTTTACCNAACACCTCATCACCAGTGGGATGTTAGCCTATGGGAAGGTCCAAGCTCTTCTGAAAGTTGTAATAAAACAGAAATGTATCAGCGATTACAACCATCTGCGGCAGTGAGTGAGCACTGCACAAATGCAGGCTGTCAGTCTCTAGCTGCAGTGCTTACAAATCCAGAACACCAAACAGAAGATCAGGGGAGGAGTCATCCCTCGCAGGATCTCACGGCTCTGTCCAGTAGCAGATCCAGCCTAGAGTAGCTCTCCCGAGTGATTTTACCTTACAGCTTAGCTGTATTCCCAAGTGAGGGATTCTAGACCTAAAGCACCTCTCCTTTTGCACAAGCAAGATAATGACTTTCACCACTTTTTTCCCTACCACTGGAATAACTTTTTGGAGTTTGCACCATGCTTGCAGCAGCATTTCTATTTCAGATGTGCAGCTGTGGATATATCTATTCTTTTAAAATAAAACCCCCATAGAGACAATAAAAAAATCTAAACTCCTACAAACACAAGTGTCCCAATTCACTTTTTAGTCTTAATAGCACCTATATGCATTTAGATCTTTCAGATACAATTGCTCCAGCACGTAACCAACTACACCAGAGACGCACACATTTGTGTGTGCAGGTAATTCCAGCTTAATGTAGTGAAAGCTGCAAATTGCTCTGAACTTGCATTTGTCATTTATTCTACCTATTCTGCATTATGACAGAGGGACATACCTCAAAATAAAGAACTTAACCATAACACAAATACTGTCAAGAATTCATTCTATATAAAAACGTGAGATTTGCCACACATTTACTATGGGTCAAAATCCTGCCCTGAGACAGTGGAATTGTCATCTGATACTTATCAACATCTCAGTTCTCTCAGATTCAGGAAAGACCCAAATCTAGAATCGAAACCTTTGGTTTCTGGCACTTACCTCATGCAAGACCAGCTGTACACAGGCTACAAGAGAACCCAGACTGTGACTTGTGGGTTAGTCTCAGCACTTGTGACCTAACATCAAACAATGAGACTCCAAAACCTACCAATTCGTAACACAAGCTTCTCTGAACTTAAGGTTTCCTTACGTTTGAACTTAAACAAATATTGAGGATCCATTTATTCTGGCAGCACTCTTTGCAGACCTACCAGGTAAGATATTGAAACAATCACCTACAGGAGGATTCATCCTACATAGTGTTAGCCAACAGGAGTAGTATCTTCTAGATTTCCCCTCTAAAGTTAACCGCAGGCAGGCAGTAAGAAATCCTAACAGGTGAATTAGCCCACACATTTAAGTGATGAAATATGAATTTAAGAATTTCACATATGAAATTAAGATATCTCGCAGGAATGCCCACCATTCTTCAATGAGCACAGAAGGGGACCCACAGAGAGGTCAGATTAAACCATTTAAATTGGCTAAACCTAATTTTTAGACTGATGTATACACCATACTAGTTTAAAAACCTCATGGCTGGTAATGCCACTGTTTATGGGTTTTCTCTATTTGGGGTAGTGGTACTTGGGTGGCGGTGTTACTACATGAATTCAAGCAGCAAAAAACCCCCAGACTTCCTTAAAAGCATGCTTAACAGAAAAGTATACCTTAACCCTCCTTTTCCTTCTCACCTAAAAAAAAATTTAATTGGTTGGTCTAGCAGAGAAAAAAAAATCCATTTTCAAGCTAAGATTTATACAAAAGATGAAACATTTTCCCATACATTATTATTAAAGCACCACAGAACCCTCGCTATCTCTACTATCATCAGAAACACACAATTTTCAGGAAATCTTCTTGCAGTCTTTGACAGCAAAGCTACAAAAAATGTGAACCTGTCAGACACTGTGCCATCAGAAGCAGTCATCTGCCTCTTCCAAGTCACTAAGTATGGCAAACATCTCAAGCAAATTTACGTCCCTTCTTCAACTCAGCTTTAAGCTCTTGATAAGACAAAAGCCTTAAAATAAAAGACTGTTGTGAACAGCGCAGTTACATACTCATACACATATATAAATGCATCAATACACGTAGAAACGCACTCTTTCCTAATTGAGGATCAGTAAACAATTTATATTTATTCATGAACTATATGAGAATACCACACAGGTTTAGAGATTACACTTTTCTGTATGTCATCACTGCAGTTATGCCACCCTTAGTCTTGCTTACACTCAGATCTGCATGTGATTTCTACCCTTTACACCTCACTTTTGAACACAGCCCACTGAATCAGTCAGTGGGTTCTGTGTGGGTGCAAAGTGTACGCTTGGGGACTGGGTTGGGTTTCCCTAGATTTTATTCCTTAATTTTTTTTTCTTCTTTAGTATTCTTAAATTTTATTGTATTTTTGATACAATTTCAGAAGTAGAGCTTGTTAGATTTTATCGTGCTTAAAAATCTTAAGACCAACACAGACTCAAAAGAAACTACTTCAGAAAAAAAACCCAAACCAAACAAAACCCGAGCCTTAACTGTATTTACCCAATTCAGGCAAACTCTTCCACAAGAGGCAACTTCAAACACCCTAACTATTTAGGTCAGGAACATTATGCAGACAGGAACTAAATGTTTTTTTAAGTACAGATTTCACATAGAACAAAAGAGTACCTTCAGACAGTGTTAATTGTTTACTCTAATGAACACTAGTTGAATTATTCACTTCCTGATCTCTTAGACTGTCATTATAAGTTTTTGACTTATTAAAGAAAAATTCTATTAATTTCAAATTGAACCAGTTTTACAGCAAAAGGTGAGCATGCAAGTGTTTACACTATCATGATGGCTAACATGCATCTAACAGGGCAAAGCAGGCTGGTGAAGGAGGCACATTGGTAATTTGCAAGCAACAAAACAGTTGGGCTGATTTATTACAACTAAATGAAAAAGTATGTGCTTCTAAAGTAATACTGCAAAAAGAGACAAAATATAATGACAGATATTACAGAATAATTTATCTTTAAAAGTATTATTAGTAGTATAGGACTTAAAGAGTATGGCTCTCTGTCACTATGCTATATCTAATAACTAAGGAAATCGTTGTAACAAGGTCAGTAAGTGATCATTCCATTATATGAATTTCCCTCATTTTTTGTTACAACATTTGGATAACGTTTACAATTCTGCATGTTTGCACACCTGCCACAAAAGCTAGGAAAAAGCCTTTTAGCCTGTTATTCCATTACCAGATACTGAAAAGCTCTCGGTGAAGAAGGAACTTTAAGTTCAAGGTGTTTTATCGCTTTTGATAAATGCATTTCCAGATTTTAGTTCAGACAACAAAAGACTCTCCAAACAGAGCACTAGTTTTGTAATCAGAACCACCATTATTATGACAGCTAAAGAACCAGAATAGATTAAGCTTTTAGTTTGTTTTTTTTTTGTGTGTAAGTAACAAACTCAGACTAATTAAATCGTCTCTCCGCCAACCACTGCATACCTCAAGAAGTAACTTGTGGACATCAGCTTATATTAGTTTCAACTTTTCAGCTTTAGGAAAAGAAATAGAAGAAGCAAAGAATACATTATTTAGTGTAAAGAGCTTAAATACACATGGATTTAACATTTAAACATCCACTAAGGCTGCTAAATTCATACTTGGAACATATTCTTCGGCTTTACTAAGACCAGCTAATGCTCCCACTCATCACATGACACACCCTGCCAACACTGCAAAATGAGATGTGTTTAGCACTATCAAGAATGCGATCATTTCTTCAATCCGCGGGGGCGGGGTGGGGCGCGGGGGTAGAATCAAAACACTACAAGCAAAGCTGCAGACAAAATCAGTGAAAAAGCTGCGTGGGGAACCTAAACCACCAAATTAAGACATACAATTAGTGAAAGAACACGTTTTCGGGTTTTTTTACATAAGTTACTACCACTTGTCCCAGTATCCCTTCATACACATGCACTGATACTGTCACCTACTGGATATTTTTGTATTTATCCTACTAGTGTTCCATACATCTTTTGGTAGAGTCTACGTGGTAGTTACATAGAGGGAGAGCTGTAAAGAAGAGCCAGAAAGCAATTCCCTTAAGCAAAAAAGCCTTCACAGAGGCAGGGTCCCAGCAGGAATGTATATAAATGCTTGACTTCGCTAGGAGTGCACACCTCAAAGTGTGGGACTTTGTTGTTTTTTAAAAGCCACCAGATTTACAGAATCTGTCTAAGAGGGATTATTTACTACTACCAACTCTGTGAGCAGAGCCAACATTTGTAGGGCCTCTCACTTGCATGTGTTTGCAAGTGGCACAAGAGCAGACCTCACATTTGAAAAGCTTTTTGCCTATCAGGAAATGCAAAGCAAATGGGAAGGATGTTGTATCTTCCAGGCAAACACCAAGTGTATGGGGGGAATCCAGAAGAATGTCAGGGGATCAGCATCTACAGCACATCCTCCAAGCCGCAGCTCATCTTTCACACGATCCTGTTGCTAATGAAGCATCATCTCAGACACTGCTCTGGGCAGTTAAAAGTTGCAGTCTGTTTTACCAGTAGCAGACCTACTGCATCTAAATTTGGCTTCAACCATAAGTCTAACCAAGACAGACTGGCCAGAACCATTTCCAAATTTAGTTTCGATCTTTTTTTCTGAATCAAAGTTCAGGGGGACAACTTCAGGTGTATTCTAAGTCACCAATTAAAACCAAACAAATTTCTCCAGAAAGGGGAATATAGCAGAACAGGAAATTTTCAAAAAGCAATAGGAAATTACATTAAGGTAAAATCATTTTAACTTAATGAAGAAAACACACAAAGAATTTTCTGTAAAGACATCAAAGACAACATTTACGTCACAAATACAAAGGAAAAGTGACTTTCAAAACCAAAACCATTGAGAGGTACATTCTTAAAGGACAGGACACCCCTTTCATTTACATTCCCACTGACAAATTCTATTTTACAATGTTTTATTTCATATTTGTACGAACATCCTGAAATATCAGTCTTACAGTGGAGAACCTGAAATGAACCTAATCAGGAAGAAAGCACAGACTGAAGAACTGAAACAGAATCACAGAACGGTCAGGGTTGAATAGAGGATGAGCCCCACACACGCAAGCCTATTTTCATTTTTACATCCAAAAATACCAGTGAAAACATTTGAGTTTAAAAAAAATAATGACAAGTGAACATATTTTAAGAATCTAAACCCAACATCAACCCTAGTAAAGTAACAATTCTCCTCAAGACAGCATTTCACTCTAGCATTATTACAAGTATCTCTCCTGTACCAGTTCTACCACTGTTATCTTTCAAGAATTAATGCATGGCATGACCATTACACAGCCAGCATTCTTTAGGTTTACCTCCAACTGTCGATGGGGAAATGAACAGGAAGAGGTTGACATCATCTTCACAAGCAGTTGTCAAGGTAGTAAATTATATTTTCATAGGTAATAAGTAGCTTCCTAAAACTAGTCACGTGTTTGCTGTGGGTCACATAGCAGCACAAGGAATAGGAGACAGTTCAAGATTTGCAATCGTTCTTCTAGACAGTGACTCTCTTCATTTTTTTGCAAGAGTTTAATTTATTTTGCAGGGGTTTGGACACTTGTTTACTTATGCACCTAAACACCATTAACAGTGCCTGGCCACACTGCCTTGTCAGCCTCCCAGCAGAAATTGTTTTGCCCATCACTCTCCTTCTCCTGTACCTTTTGAAGCCGTCAGTTGGCTTCTACATAAGCTAAGAATATTTAATAGAGGAAATGTCTGTCTCTGAAGACATGGCACACTTACTACCACAGAGATTGAGAGCCATCTGTCCCAGCAGCAAGAGACGTCTATCAGCCCCCTTCACACCCAGGTTTCCTGCCAGACATCTGCCTACTCTCCTGTGCCACTGTGTGTGATGCCACAGCTCCAACGCTGCGGGATGCAGCACCACCCACGGCACTCAAGTGTTGGAGCGCCATGCTCCTGCCAAGTGACTGCAAGAGTATTTCATTTCTTCAGCTCAGTGGAAAGGTAATTTTGCCACCATGGACAAAGGTGAATGTTCTCTATCCACTCTGCTGCCAGGTCCTAGAGGATGAGCTCTCCACAAGCTGTTTTAAGTACCAGAACGAGCATTGAATCAGCTCCCACTGTCCTGTTCACCCACTCACTGCACACACCAAGTAGGAGGTTTCAGGAAGGCATTAACACAACATAGCCTGTTTCCATCCTATGCATTCACTTAACCTTATTTTCTAATCCTGTAAAATGCTCAATTCAGAAGAAAGAAGGAAGGCTTCACTTTTAAAATACCAACAAGATGGAGTGGATCCAACAGCTCCAAGCAGACAGTGCTACAAGGTACTTTCTTCTGTGTAACTTGGAATTTCTAACATAACTGCCTTTTTATTCCCCCAGAATAATGGGTTTAGTATAACCATGGCAATGCAAAGTCTATTTAAACAAATCACTTGGCTGAGTCAGAAAGAACTACAGAACATCAGTCACAGAGACTGGGCCTTTGACAGAGGTTCAAAAAAGTTCAAAACAAAAAACTGAAGTAGGGAGCTTTCCAGAAAATGAAAGGGAATGTAGTCAAACTGGAAACCCAACTTTATGATATTGAAAATCTAGAAATATACCTATATGTGCAAGTTGATTTTAAAAGTTTTGAGACGACATTCCTGTTTTTAATCTGGCCACGGGGTACTAGAAGAGAAAAAAAAGGTGTGGCGATTAAAGTCCACATCTCTCTGAACTAGCAAAGACACCCGTTTCAGTTAACAAGCCAGGAACATGAGCTGTCCTTGCCTTGCAGTATTTATATCTTTACATAGGTGTCTTCTGAACACAAATTCTAAACCAGGACCAAACATATCCTTAAAGATCAATATCCCTAATTGCCATAAAAAGCTCATTTCAGTTAAAAATTTGCTTGTTTTGTTAAATCAGGATCACAGTGTTTGGTTCTTGCATATTCAACATAAGAGGGAAAAATGCCAGTAGGGAAAAAAATACCCCTTTTCTCTAGAAATGCTTTTCATGTCACAAAAAAATCACTCCTACACAGCATTCAATATCCAACTGTAGAGTACTTTTTTCTTCTTCCCTAAGCAATTTACATAAGTGGTAACATAAAGAGGACATCCATGCACTCCACCTGTATGTGTTTGCATCTTCTGTGTCAGAGACACCTTGTTCCCTACTCCCAGGGCTGGCAGTGAATGGCTTTGATGCCAGCAAGCATTCCCATGTGTCTCTACAGAGCTAACTATAAGAATGCTTCCTGTCAGAAAGGAAATGAACCTTGTCACAGCTGGAAAATCATCATCTATTCTTCCTGTGTAAGTGGTCTGAAGGGATTACGTTTCTCAGTTACTGTGTTAATTTAGGCTTTTAATGCCTTTTATCACGAGTATTTAAGGCTATTAGTTAGGAAAGATTGATACCACTATGGGAAAAATAAGAGCACAAAGATTCCTATCAGACCTGTATACCATGAAATACTTCTGTTACTAGTTTATTATCTTTCAATTATTTATTTATATTCCTAAAATGACATCGTTTGCTGTGTTGAATTAATTTCCTAGCAGCCAATACTGCATAATGCAACATGATCACTTGGATTATTCTATTTTGATGTTTGAATGGTCCACCACAGCTTTCCAGAAATTTTTTGTCTCTGTTATACGACCTGTTACTCTTTCAGGCTTGCAAGAGGAATTTATTTTAAAAGGGGGAAAAAACTCCATATGAAAATTACATATGTGCTAAAATACAAAGAGATGATTCCTAGGAAGGGAAATGGTAAAACACCTGAAAAGGCTGATGCAAATTACAGATCTGTTATCCCAAATTCCTTGATTTTCTAGATTATCCCCCTCGCCGTGCTTTGCATACCTCAGCAACAGAGGAAGCACTGGCTGCTCACAAATTCAAACACGAGTCTTTAATGCTGTAAAGTCACATCTTTAACACACAATAATTTCAAAGTGAGAAATACAAGCATAGAAGTTTAAAATACTTGTCCTGTGAAAACCAACTATAGCAGGTTTTAAAAGTGCATACACATCTATCCAGATTATTGACCAGCACTCAGCAAAATGAAACAACGTCCTTGCAAAACACACTGTAAATAATTAATAGCTGTGTAAATACTATTCCCAAATATATGTAGTACATTCATACATTAGATGTAATAAACAGGATTACTCACTCTTTAAACACTGTATAAGGAAAACAGAACTATTTTCATGACGTAGTTGTGAAGGTAGTTCAGCTATTTTGAAAACTATGGAATTAGTTTATACCATACTCAAGACTTCTACTGGTAAAACTATTCCTGCTAATTACTGCACAAAGCAAGAGTGAATCATATAGTTGTTGCTTTATGCAACAGTACTCAAAACAAGAAAGAGGCAAAAGAGAATTTATTCCTCAGTTATTTGTGTGGATCTTTCTTGCACCAGAAAAATACAGCTTACATTGCTCCAAGATTAAAAGCAATTAACTTGCATAAGGGAACTTAAATACTCAGGGGAGTTGGTGAAGTGTTTGATGCACAGAAGGTGCTAAATCAATGATGTCAGTAGAACCATGGGACCTATATGTAAAAATTTGTGCTTTAAACAGTGGACTTCAAGATGAAAGCCAACACTGAAAGGCAAGTTGTGCCATTCTGAATATATCTTTGTAATCATTTCCTCCTCTTCTCTTAAACATGTGTAATCTTTAAAGAGGAAAAATCACCACGAAAGAAAAAAAAAGTCAAGTCACTTGATAAAGTTTTAGGCTCCATAAAGGTCCCACATACCTTACAGCACAATTTTAATGAAAATCATTAAGGCAAGTCTATCAGTCTTGTTAGGAATCAGTTTCATTCTTCCCAGCTAGCTTCTGCACACTGACACTAGGAGCTGATATTCACAGCTGCCACTATGGTTTTCCTTTCTTTATATAAACTACTGGATAAAACTCAGCAGCTGAAAAGGCTTGACTGCCCTCTCTCTGTGGCTTTTTGTTAACTATTTGATCTGTAACTTAAACAGAATTACAGACACATACTTTGAAGAAATTCACAATGGTAAGTAATAATCACCAGTTTCCCCATAGTCTTAAAAAGGACCCCACTCTACTCCCAATCAGTAATATGGTACACTTCTATAAAGTTCTAGACGATAAAACTGCACTTTGTGGCTGAAATAAGGCAATAAAATTTGGTTCTATTGTTTAGCATCACTAGTGCTGCCTGTGAATTGAGGCCTTTAACTCCCATGCTCTGTCAGCAGAATACACAAGCCATCCTTGTACACCAACACATTAATTACACACGAGTGAAAAGCATCACTACATTTAGTGTATTCTCAGTTTTATTTTCTGATGGGAGAAAAATGGCTGTGAGAACATTATTTTGAATTGCAATATGTAACTTGAAATATAGAAAATAAATATTTGAAAGGTGTTAAGTGAGACTTAAGGGACATTAACTAATAAGCACATGGGGTTGGGTTGCTTGGTCATTTTATCCTTTAAAATATATACACACCTAATGCCATAGTCATAAATATCTTAAGTCTCAATATAGAACTGCCCTTTTTAGAAACTTGAGGCAGATTTTACTAAATAAATTTTACTGTTTAATACTGAAAAGAATGCAGACTTCCAATTTATACATTCCAGCTACAGGAATCATTCCTGTTCATTCCAGGTAGGAATCATAATTTTATACTCTCCCATCGGTGTGGAGCCCCTGCTGGATTCACAGGCAGACAGGGACACTGGAAAACCATTTGAAAAGTAAAAAACACCCCGTGTGATGTTGTTCATCTGCTGCCCTCTCCTGGTAGAAAACAAACAAAGCGCCACAGGACGGCCAGGAAAACAGCTGGAGTTCCAGGTCCTGCTACCAACATTTTGCTGGTAACCTCCTGACAGCACATCTTTCTCAGCATAAAGGAATTCCTTTTACAGTACCCATAGACTCTAAAATATACTTCCTGTGTGTGTCTGTTAATATGGGCATAAAGAAAGGCAATTGTGGGACGAAGAGAAAATGAGGCAGCTTGCTCTGGCACTCTGGAGCTCTGAGCAGTGCACAGCCCACCCTCTCAGAGACACAGTCAGCACAGCAGGGTTATCCTCATGCCCTTCTGCCATCAGCTATTCCATCTGTGCTGCAGGACACACCACTGAGCTGGCCGTGATTCCCAACAGATCCTGCTCTGCTGTGGGGACAGGGCCTTTAGCAGAAAGAATTAAGAGACAGCTGCAGGCTGGGACTCTGGCTAATGACAGTTGTATGAGTTTGCACCTCAGGGGGGCTGTAAGAAAGGAACAGTGTTGACATGAAGTTTGTTTTGCTGCGCAGAAGTCAAGCAAAGCTCGAGTCAGAACTAGGTATGAAAAGTTCAAGTTTTTAATCTTCACATTTCCAGGGAGAGCTCCAGACAGTCCATAAATGCTCCTTTTTCTTTCAAAACAGAGATGTAATGTGTACATCAGATGACAGATTTCCTACGTAACCTAAGATAAAATTTGGATTGTCATACTCCACTGGTTCACAAGTAACGATTGTAATGATGTAACGATGTAAAGTGCTTAACCTCACACTTCTGCAACTGCAAACAGAGACAACTTGTTTTAACTGACTACTTCATTTAAAAAAAGCCCAAAAGATGCCTATGTGCAAGGTACATCATCAGCATAATGGTCTGCTCCCTACTTGTTAACAAAAATGCTCTAGCTCACTTCAAGCAACTAGGCCTTTGACTAACCAAACCCAAACTCTATTTTTGCTTTCTTTTTATAATACCAATTTCAGCAAGCTACTAAAACATGTATTTATTTCTTTCCACGTGAGCGACAACTCCAAATGAGGAAAGCCAGATTCAGTATAGACAATTAAGTCCTAGAAACAGTGGGATAAAGAAGACATTTGGGGAAAAAAACTTTGACGATTTGAATTAATTTATGATACACAACTGTGAAAGTCACAAAGTTATTTCTCTAGTTAAACTATTGTAAAAATGTTTTCTGACAATGTAACAGTCATATGTATGGCCATAAAGAACAATAAAAAGAGAACAAACCCCAAACCAAATGCACATACTTAGAAGAAACCTAGAGAAAGAGATGTACACAAGCTTCTCTACCTAAATATTAGAAAGGTTATCAGAATACTTTGTAATGTCAACTCATGGACAGGTGGCTACCAGAGATTATTATCTTCTTTATCAAAGAAAAAGAGATTTTTTCTGAATAACAGGAATGCATCAAATGCCTTCTCAAGTTCTGTTTGGAAGAAGGGATGCACTTGAGGTCAGGCAAAGTCTAGGTGTTAACTCTTACAAGTGCAGATAAGTAGAATTTTATGCAAACTGATAAAATTGGTGCTTCAGTTAATGTTCCTTTTTAAAATCCAGCCATGGCTACAAAGAAAGCTGTTTTTCCACCTTGTTAACTCACTGGATTCCAAGATGTCTCACAGCATCTCTCCTGGCTCCTGAAAGAGCCTGTTTCAGTGGCTCTACTTTGTTATTGCTTGTAACAAACTATAACAGAAAACCTTTAGCTGCACCTTTAGATCAGCACCTGCGTAATTTACTCCAAAGACCGGTACTATCCCAAACCAAGTAGAAGGCAGCTGTTTGAAAAGAGTACCTTATTTTTGTTCAGGCTAACAGCAACTTTCTTACAAAAATATGTAAGTAAATCAGCAAATAAACAAATAAATGTGCCAGATTACCAAATATTCTGCAATGAAGAAACAAAATAGCAAGTTTTGCTATAATACAGATTATACCTACTGTAGGTACTGCATTTAAATTAACTTGAATCCTTCTTTCAAGTTGCTTTTGTGTTGAAACACACAGGATTATCTTCAGGCTTCTCTATTCTCTTCCTCTCTTTCCTTTGTGGGTTTGTTGTTTCTTCATACTGGATTTGTTTGTGATGTCCACCCAATTGATGTCTGCTTTTGAATACTTGATCCCAAAATGAAGACAAAAGGGCTGTAGAAGTTCTGTCATTTTCCATATGCTCCTTCAACTCTTCTCTGGATTGCCAATCAAGAAATAAGTTATGTAAACTAATCCAAAAAGAACCCCAAAATACACTATACCACTATTTTATAATACCATCAGCGATGGAAAGACTTAAAAATCTGAGATAGGAAACTTTCAGGTGATGAAAGACAAAGTTGTAGAGAAAAGCAACCTTGCTCCTCATTCCGTGCTATGTTTGTGAAACACACATAAAATAGAGCTTCTCAAGGAAAGTCATTTGTTTGAGTTGGTTTTTGTTTGTTCATTTGTTGTGTTGTTTGAGGGTTTTTTAACCTGTAGGGCAAAATTAGATGCAAGTTAAAGATAAGTAATTTTGAGGAAAGAACTGGTCTGTTTTATTTTTGCATATACTGCAAATACAATGAACACACAAATGATTTACAGAAATGTTTAACTGCCATTCACACACACCTTGGATGTACAGATTATCATTACAGGAGGCACACTTGCATCATAAAATTCCTTAAGTGCTGCTCGGCACAATGAAAGATAAAAACAAAATTCGGTAAGCACAAATTATAATCATAAAAACGACAGCATTTGAAAAGTTACTACTGTGTTTGATACACTTACCATGACAATAAATATCCCTTTCTTTTTTAAAGTGACAATGCAGGAAGGAGAAACATGATTTTCAGGTTTCTCATTTGACCTGAATCCATTTGTTTTACCAGATTACAGTGTATTTATCATATAAAACCCTTATCCTACAATGCACATTTCTAGCATTTCTGTCTTTTCTAAGTTTCCTCAGTTAAACTTCCAATGATCACAATACATGTAGATAAAGAACAACCAACCTTTTTACATAGTACAGTTACTATGCTGCAAGGAATTGACTTACTTTCATTATGTTATGAATATCCAAAAATTGTTAAAATAACATACAATGCTAATTACGTTGTTAAGACTAACTCAAGGATCAGTGAAATGTCAAACCAAGATATAAGCTTAAGAACTACAGTCCTGCATGCACTTCTAAATATATACCATACTTTGCAAAATCAGGGAAAAAAATATAAGCCCATTACATGATTAAGAAGATACCCAGTGTTTGTTTCAGAGTATATTAAATACTTTCATCCATGGAAGTGTCATTTGGCACAGAATAACTTAATTTGACTCAATTTTTTTTTATCCTGACATAGTTTGTATATTACTGCTTTTGCACTAGCCAAGACACCAAAAATTCTCCTTTCACCACTCTACCAAAAGCTTACAAACAAGATATAAAAGCTGATGTTAATTGTTATACAAATAAATCAATCTCAAAACACTTGCACCAACTCTGAAGATTATTTGTGAAAAACAGAACTTGGTAATGTGAGACATTTCAGCAGACTGCTGATCACAGAAAGAAAAAAAGAAAGACTTTTCCTCACCCAGTGTCACCAAGCCTTATTTATTAAATTGTCCATTCCTTTTAATGTGATGACACAATGAGCATCAGATTACAAATACTGCTGGATTCTGGAGTCCCTAGTGACTGAGAGAAAAGGGAGGATAAATGCCAGTTTTGTGACCACTTACAGATTAAAAATTATTTAAGAACCTCTTTGCTTTTGTCATTTACTGTATTCAAGCATAAATTAACACTTACCTGACCCTCCAATTCAGTGTACACCAGCGTGGTTCAGTAGCCAAGACACCACCAAGACATGTAAGGATGTTGTGATGGAGCTGAAGCCAGTAACTCTAAAGGGTCTACATGTCACAGGACCTAAGGAAGAAATACATTAACTTTTCTGTAGCCATGTACTGTATGGCTATAGAAAGCCATGCATAGTTATGTACAGTCTAGTAACTCAGAACATACAGTGGTACGTACTGCTAAAGGAGATAGCATTTCTGGTGATTTATTTTGGCATATTAAGGTAGATTCCCAATGTATTTCCCACATAAAATAAAAGCTACATTAAAAAACTCAAACAAAGCCTCAACTCATTAAGGTTGCTAAGCCAAGAAATAAAAATTAGGTATTGCCCAAAATTGAAGTTGAATTGTCAAAATCAAAGTTGCCTTGGCAACCTTAATCTCATTGTTTTTTGTGTGTCTGTTCTGCTCTCTAAAGAATAAAGCGAGGCTAATGAAGCACTACCCATTCTACACATTGAATTTCAAAAGGACCACTGGGAGCAGAAATTTGTATACAGGCAAATCAGGCAATTGAAGATTTTGCAAGTGTACCCACCCACACTAGATGTTTGGCATTTTGACCTATTTTGAGAGTTCTCTTAACCTTTTTTTTGTTTGTTTTGTTTTATTTTCTTTTTAACATTCAACAAGGTTTAGGTTTCATTTTTGGAATCAAAATACCTAAGAAGTTAAAGCATTAATGCCAGATTTCACAATGGGGAATAATAAATATATAAAAATACACACATACACACACCAGAAACCTCTCATGCTTGAACTAATTGTTATCTGAGTAATGGCAGCACTAGTAAATAGAAGTGATTATGTACCCTCTTGTTTTAATGCTGATTCACATGTCTGAGGCTATATCCTTTCTGTCCACTTCAGACCAAACTGTTGCCCAAGTTATTCTAATTTTCTGAGACTCCACATTATTTTACTATTTGGCCACTTTGCCTTGACCCAGTAATCACTTTTCCTAACATGCCAAATTCTGCTTAAGTTCATCTCCTCATCTCATCTTTATCTCTAGCAACATCTCACAGGTTTTCCAGCCCCACTGGTCTTCAGCATCCAGCTTCTTTTATATGCTGTCTACAAAAGAATTAAAAACCTTTGCAAGCCAGGTACCAAAGGAAACTGGCAAGTTTTCTTACTTCCTGTCCCTGCCTCCCTAAAACAGTCTGTCACAATTAGCTTCCTGCAGTAAGTATTGTCGTTGATCCCTGCATTTTTCAGTGACACTGAAAAGGCCAAATCTCAACAGATATTCGCATCAGGAGTGCGGCCTTTCAGCTGTTCTAACAGAAGACACCACCTGAAAAATGCTTATATATTTCCTTCAAGACACAGACTATTAGGGCTGTTTTAAATAAAAGGTATCCACAGTCTTGAAGGTTCCACTTGAAAACATTATGAACAGAAGGTTTTCCTCATAGGCATTCTAGAAAATTAGCTGAATCATTTTTGTTGATTTGCACTTCTGACATCTTTAAATGTTCAAAAAGGAATCAGAAAGAGACTAAACCCTTGCATCAAAATAAATCTAAATTGAATATTGAACCTGGATGGTCATCATGAAGAGTATTACAATTCTGGTGTTACTCCAGTCACACTGACATAAAGCTAAAGCCAGAAAAGCTTCAGACATGAAGCATCCTTCAGCTTTGACATTCTAAGTGGTACAGTATCCCCACCCCCAGTTCAATAACATAACAAATAACAAAACAGTGAGGTAATGAAGTCTTCCTTGTATGAAGCAAGGATCTCTACCTCTTGCAGATGGAAACAAAGCTTCACTGAGTAAGATGAAGCAACACTTGAGAAAGGAAGATAGACTTGCTGCTACTAACTTAACAAGGCAGAATTTCCTTTTAATCTTACAATTACTTATCCAACCAAGCAATTATCAATTGCCAAAAGGAGCTCATCAGAAACTTAAATCAACCTAAGAAGTATTCAAAACCCAAGCATCTCATGTCCTGCCATCCAGATTCCCTGCACTGAATGTTGCCCTCTTTTCTCCTCTACCTACTCAAGTGCTGCTCAGGGTCAAGCTCAATACAGCTGCCACATCTGCCTTGGAAAGATGGAGATCCTTGTTTAGTGCCTTCAAGCAAACTCTAAGAAGTCCCTAATCCTTCCCCCCTGCCCTTCAAAACACAGTTCTAATCTATTTTAGTGAGTTTTAAAGCCTTCTTCCACCAATTAAAACAAATTTACTTGTATGTACACTTGTATTAAGCAAATATTTAGCACTGAAAGAAAAAAAAAGGAAAATAGCTGCAAAAAACATCTCACATCTTCCATTCAGTACAGTTCGAAACAGTATCTGTGCTTGCACAGATGCTTGCAGACCTTGATCCATTCCTTAGCTGTATTAAAAGAGTTCAATACCATAGCTTAAAACCAGAGCAAATACATTAATTTACAACAGAAGAAAGAGGTTATTTCTCCACGTAAAACAGTTATTAACATAAATGTTCAACCTTAACTCCTATATAGTTTAAGAGTATTTTGTAGTTATTTAAGTGACAGGAGGCCAAATTTGGCTGAGATGCACAGTATTTCAGAAGAAAGAGCAACTATTGATTATGAAGACATAAGTTGACTACGGGGACTCTGGCAGCAAATTCAAGGTTAGCTCAGGTCTAAGAATGCTTAATGCACTCCCAATGTCAAAACAGAACAAAAAGCAAACCAAAACAAAACATAGTAACACGGAACTCTCAAGGATTTCAAACCACAATTAAAAATGAGTTAGCAAAATATGTACTTGCAGTGGAGTTATTTTGATGTGACTTACCGAGCTTCTGAAAAATACTGAAGGAACGGATACATTACAATACCCCAACTTCAAAGGATTATTTTTAGTGGCAGACATAATACACTTTACATGTTCATTTTCTTCCAAGCACATCTGCTCACAGTCTAAATTTGGTCTGGAGAAAGTACTGGTTGGAGGTTGCAGCTTTTGCACAGAGGATTTCTGTCCAAAGGGAAATGCAATCGAGACCACTAACCCTTTCCTTGTAAAGGTTTTAATATAAAATCACTCAACTTTTCAGCAGCTTCTGAACTCTTTTTTTTTAAGATTCCATTTGTACATTGTTTTCCACTAGCCAGTTAGGCTTTCACGTGGTTTAAGAGCTACAACAAACATATTGTACCACATAACGTTAGCAATCACAGCGAGAACTTGACACTAAGTTAAACACAATCTTAGTGCTAAGAAGCTATGGTTAAAACTATTTCAAAAACTATCCCCACAGCCAGCAGGAAGGCTCTCATACTCACTGTATCAGCTCCACAAGCACAATAAATCAGCAGACAACAGTTCCTTACAATGTTACAATAAAGCTTCCTTTAATGGAATGAAACATCTGAAAAACATTACCAAGTTGAAGTTTTCTTGGTTTCTTTATTGTTTCTTCTGCACCTCAAAAATGCATAGAAATTAGCATGGTGTTAAATAAATATTTAGAAATGTTTCCTTTGCTCACATTTATCACAAAAATGTAAGCAATAATCAGAAAAAATATGAAATATTTACAATTCTGCAACACGACCAAGAGCTTAAAAAATTATTAAATATTTAACCTATTAAATTTTTTACCAGGAAGCTAAAATTAAGTAAACTTTCTGCATGTTAACGTAGCAATGAATGGTAAATTATAATCTTCAAAATTCATCGCCCCCAGACATAATGGAAATTGTCAAAAGAGCATCTCAGAAAATGCAGTCCCAGGTTTTCTCATTACAGTTTTAAGGAAGATGGATTTTTGATCCCCACGCCTCCCACCCAAAAGGAATGAAATTACTCATTCAAGAGACAATTTATAATTTGTTAAGAAAAAGCAGTTCTCCTTTCACTTATAAAACCAATTGTTTATATAAGCACTCATAAATTTTTTCACTGTTGTAGTCATCTCTGTTTTGAAATAGTGTGAATTTCAATTGTCTTTCCATGCGCTTTCCTTCCATACCCCCTTAGAGAAAAAGTTATACTGGACTGCAGCCTTGTTCTTAGCTTACAGTCATTGTGAAGCAAATAAAAAACTTGTTTTGCTTTTATTTCCAAAAACTACCATTTTCTCAATTACTTTTCCTCCAGAAATTCTGCTATAACCTTTTAAAAAACTCTATCTCCAACCCTGTTAGGCAGTAAAAGCCTCAGAAAAAGCTCATGTATCCCCAAGAAAACAAATGCATCAAAACTAGACATCATAGCACGTAATCCAATCTAAACCTTTCTATCAAAACCCTTCATAACCTAACCTAAATCCTACATCACAACACAGATGCCTGGCTACAACCACAGGATGCCTCTGTCATTCCACATTCCTTCATGCTCCTAACCTTGTCTGTTCCCTTACGAGACCGCTGCCACAAACTCCAGAGCACACCCAGGAGCCATCACCTTATTTCACAATCACCTGTTCTTTCCCTTGGCCATACTGAGCAATCAGAACCAAATCAGTAGTTCAGCCCATGAAGCAAGAATTTGGTTTATATCCCAGCAGCAGCCATGGAAACCTTGCTAAAATCAATTAATCACTACAACCACCTGCAATACTGAATGGTTGAACAGAAAAATGCCCAGACTACCTTTGTACACAATCTTTCAAGATTTTTACCTACAGACATGAAGGTGAGCACTAGATGCATAGCTTTATTGAGGGCAAAGCACTTGAAATTACTAACAGAAACAATATTTAAGCAATGAGGAAAAAGTATAATTGGTACAAAAGCGACATTTGTAGTTAATGCAAAGCAGAACAGAACTGGAATACTGGAATAATGTCCTTTTGTGCTTTAGGAGACAGACTATGTTAGTCAAGGTCTTCCATTCATAAATGGAGATAATATTTAGCTATGAGAAGTGGCACAAAATGTAGAGATAAAAGGCATTCACCTTGATAGAAGTACCTTCACAGTAATGTTAAGAGTCATTAAAAAGCTACTAATATTGAAATTATTGGAATATGATGGTCAACTACGCATAGAAATATTCAGAATCCAAAATATGAAATGAGCCAGGATTTTGCAGAACGAACATTATAAAAATGTGAACATTTACAACACATTTTTAGAATTTTTACAATTCTTGCATTTTCTTTGCTCAAACCAGCATGAAGATGTTTTACAGTAGCTTCTGATGATAGCATTTACAGTTCATACTGAAAGGCTACAATAAATTTTGCATTGACCAAATAAAGTTATTTGCAGTGAAAAATTTAAGCTGAGGAGGCAACTGGATGAGAGTGAAAAATAAAATCTGACTTACTGGTAAAATCACTTTGTGGGCACATAACCATATCCTGATAAGGCCAAGCAAGCTACATGAAGATTTCTTATCTGCTCAGCTCCAGATGATGTGCACTGAGATGAGGTTTCCTCTGATGGCTGTTTCTGTGCACTTTCCAGGCACTTTATAAAGTGATATAAAAGCACTTCCACAGATGAGGCACTGGTAGGTTTCTTTTAGCTGCATGTGTGATTTTCAATGATTTTCCATTAAGATCTACTCAGTCATGTGACCATAAACACATTTAGAGCCACGATCCACATCATGACCCTTCAAATGGATTGTCTCAGCATCTTTCTACTCTAGTGCTACACTGCACACATTGCAGAAAGGCTGCCTTCTCTCAGAACCCAGCTTTAAGGCACAAGCATCTTCCACAGGGTGAGCTCAGCCTTTAGATCCAGCTTTCAACTGATTTTCCTGTGGTGTTTACACCTTGATCGAGCCTTAGGGGTTTTTATCTCCCCAGTGAACGTCTGGGTTCTAACACTGGAAACGTGACAGATGCTAAGAGGCAAAGACTGGACTTAACTGTCCTTTCCCTTGGAATATGGAAGAGAAGTAAGCACTGCAGGGTTCCTCAAGCAGCAAATAAGCTGCTACTTCTCCAAACAAGGTGTTCCTTTCACAGGAGTGAGAGGCATGAAGATTATGCTTGGGCTCATATCACAACAGCAAGGACTCTTTATTTTGAGGCATCTGAAACACAGGCAACAAGACAGTCATTTTTTGCAAGATTTTCTTTGTTTTCATTATTTTCATCTCCAATGCTATATAACTCCTTTTTACCTTGGTCCATTTTAGGACAGCCTGAAATTCGACATGCCAAATCTGTTTCACACATTTGAGCCAGGTGTATCCCGATTTTACTTTTGATCCTGCTTGTGAAATGGCAGAGCTTGCCCCTATATATCTCCACCAGAAATATTTCCACCAGACCGGGCAATCTGGACTTCAAAATCCTCAAGCAGAGCAGCACACAGCTGGGATGTTGTGACATCCCAACGGTGATGTGCGGGTTCATTGACAGAGCACATTGGTATTTGTAGTTAAATTTGTTAATTTTCTGTAGTTGCAGTTGGTTAGAACACGGTTCTGGTAACACCAAGGTGGTGGGTGCAATTCCCGTACAGGCCATTTATTTAAGAGTTGGACTCGAGGATCCTTGTGGATCCCTTCCAACTCCAAATATTCTATGAATCTGTGAAAAGACAATAAACAAAAGAGTTAAAATCCACTTCATGATTTCAAGTGTCTTATCCAAAGTCTGGGGAGCAACGACATCCAGATTCAGATTCCAGCCCTAGGGATGTCTGCAGATTTTATGACTATCTGAAAGAAGTGAGGGTCCTGCATGAGAAAAATGATGCCATAAATGACTGCTCAAATCACCCGTTGAAACTAAAAATGAAATAGAGGTTAGCAAGATTTATAGCATTTCTGTGTTAAGTTTATAACAGCTCCTGTTAGGAGACAGGCAGCAATGATCTTAAATCGAATACTACTTTTAGAAGACGAGAACGCTGGTGAGAAACCTGCACCCTCCCGTCCGGGAGCCACCACAGCGCACCCAGACACCGCCCCGCGCCCAAACCCCACCGACCCTTTCCCTGCAGCTCGGCACAGCCAGGCCGAGCCTGGAGAGGCAAATTAAGCGGAGCAACGCCTTACAACAGGATCACAGAATCACAGAACGGCTTAGGTTGGAAGGGACCTTAAAAATCACCCAGTTCCAACGCCCTGCCATGGGCAGGGACACCTTTCCACTGGACCAGGCTACTCAGAGCTCCAGCCAAGCCAGACTTGAACACTCCCAAGGATGGGGCATCCACAGCTTCTCTGGGCAACCTGTGCCAGTGCATCACAGCGAAGAGCTCCCTCCCAGTACCTCATCCAAACCCGCCGTCCCGCCTCCGGATCCATTCCCGCCGCCGCCGCCGCCTTCCCTCAGCCACCCCCAGAGGCGGGGGGGCGGGGCCTCCAGCGCGCTCCCAGCCCCGCGCGCGGGGTTCACTTCCGGCCCCGCGTCCCCCCCCGCCCCCTCCCAGCGGCGGCGGCGGCAGCGAAGGAGTTCGGAAGTTCAAAATGGCCGCCGCGGCCGAGCCCGAGCAGCGACCGCCCGAGTAAGGACCGGCTGGAGGGGGGGATGCTCCTCGCCCTGGAGCCTTGGGGAGGAGGAGAAGGGAGCTGGAGGGAGAAGCGCGGGCGAGGGGATTGGGGAGGGGGGACGCACTACACGGGACGGAGACGACGAGAAGCGGCCCGGGTGGAAGTGGCGAGGGAGGAGGAGGGGGTAAGGAGAGGAGGATGGGGGAANCCGGGCGCGCAGGGCTCGGGCATCCCTGAGGCGGATCCGGGCCGCCGCTCCCCGGGATTCCCCCCGCCACTCAAACGTACACTCGCACACCCACACACCCTGTCCGAGCGGGGCCGGGGGGCTCCGGGCCAGCGGGTGCCGCGGGGCTGCCCCGGGGCCGCCGAGCCGCTGCCCGCCCTGCGGCGAGCCCTCCTCCCTCCTTCCCCCGGGCCCCGGCCGCTCTCGCGGTATGGAAAGTGCCCGTGCTGGTGGAAGCAGAAAGTGATTTGTTGCCGCCAGCCCCTCCTTCCAGCCCTCGAAATGACTGGCAACTCCCGTATCCCGTTGGGAAGCGAAGATCGAGCTGTCGCCTCCCCGCAGGAACGGGGCTCCCGGGCTTGCGTTTTCCAGGCACCCCGGTTAGTGCCGTGGGGTTTGGGTTTGTCCGCACTCAGGGGCTCGTGAACACAGTCTTCTGGAAATTCTGCTGGGAGTTAACGATCTAATGCTTACTCTATCGCTCCTCTTTCCTACGTTAATATTTTTAGCCATATAAACTGCTTTCCGTATTTTTTTCTGCCTTGAAAAGTTTTGGTTTGAAGCTTGATTTTATTGTTAATCCTGGGAGCAGAAAACAGGTGAGGAAAAGCAGTGGGAGTACATGTGAGCCATGTAAAACGCATGCACATGAAGAAGAGTGTTTAGTACTGTAGAGAGAAAGTTAAGTAGTACGATAGAAGCTGATGATAGGTGCCCTTTATGAAGGAAAATATGGGTGAAATCACTTTGCACATCCTTATGAACTTCCTGTAATTCTTCTCCTTGAATTTCAGAATATGAAAAAGTAGGGCTATAACAAGATCATGTTCCTCTCTATTTAAAGCCATTAGCACCTAAACGTGTAGACTGCCTCATCACCTTCTAAAATATTCTTAAAAGGTTTTTTCATCCATGTCACTATACCTCCGAAGCATTTAACTGAAGTAAAAGTTTATCCACAGTTAAGTGAAATTACATGAAATAAATTATCCCTGTACATGAAGAAAATTTGAACTATTTCTTGCATATTAAGGAATTTAATTTTGTTGCTAAGTTACAAAGACAGCTGGCAGTTGTATTGGCAGTCTGTAGTGGCCTGAGATACTGCTGGGGTGATGTGTCTCATGTGGCACCTTTGCTGCCAGCTGGCTTTTCTAGAATTTAGGATGAGGTTATTGCATAACTTTAAATACATGTGATAACAAAATAACTTCCTTAAAGATTTTGGTGTCACTTTCTGCTGTTAAGAGAAGGAAGACTTATCTGGAACAGCTTGAATGGATGTGATTTTTTTGGTCTTTTATACTTTTATGATGTCTTGAAGTACCCTTAATGTGTTAATTGGGGATTTACACAGCATCCTGTATCCAGCTAAAAGAAATTTTGAAAGGCACATAGTTCCCTTAAAATTCTCCTTGTGGCATTTCTCCACTTATGTCACAGATAGACTTGCTCAGGACTGCAAATCCAAGTTGAAGAAGTTTTGCATTTAAGATTTTTTTTGTGCCAAGCGCAACATGAAATAAAGTCTTTTTAAGCCATTTTTCCTCTTTTGTTCTGATATTCTCTTATCATAATGGTGTGAAGTGTCAGGAGGTAGCTATTAAGAAAAACACCTTTCTGTATGCCTTGAATAAGCAGAAGTAGTAATAAAAATGTAAAACAAAACACAAGCAGCATTTTGAGTTAAGTCTGTGAATATTTTATATTTTTAGCTCAAACATGTTTGTGTTTCCTTTGGAAGTTCCTTATTTCAGAGCACTAAGCTGTTAATGATTTTAGCAAATAATTTTAGTGTCCTTTGCAGAAAAGTCAGCTGTATTTATTAGTACGAGAATTTGCATTAACTCAAGCAGGAGAGATTAAATGTGTGCTGCTTGAAGACCCTGTCCTTATTTAGGAAGACACTAATCAAATTCATAGTGAGATGCTGCCCTTTAAGTCTGGCTTAGAATATCTCTGATACATTTATACTATCAGATTATTGATCATACTGTTTGGAAACAACTGTCGTATGAAGCTAGTAGAGTTCAGAAGATAATTTCCACATTTCTGTGTACATTCACCCCCTGCTCCTTTTTGGGGGATTTCTTTTCACCTAATGGTGCTTGGGATACAGCAAAGAGCTATGTTTGAGTTATTAAAGTATTAACGAGTAAATTCCAAAACTGTAGTTTAGATGGGGTAAGTTTGTAGAAAGGTGAGCTCTGGCATCTGTAATATTTGGCAACAGATTTCAAAAGGCAAATGTCTGTATTACCACAGACAGTAACTTGATTGATGTTCTGAAGGAGATCAAGAGGTATTTGCTAAACACTGTAGAAGCCCCTGTCGTTAAACCAGTTTCAGTGTCTATGGAAGATAATAGAAGGGAATGTGTAATGTCAGGACCGAATTTTATATTTTTTGAAGTTACTATTTGAAGAAATTATAGTTAATTGAAAACATTCATTTTAGAAGAAACTGTATATTATTATTATTTTAATAACCTGCTGTAGACTTATTTTCAGCTGTTTTGGTCAATGGCATTTTACAGGTTTCAAGATTACCATATCTTTTTGAAGCTGCTAGCCTGCTGTATACTATCAGAAAGCTGCTCTGAAATTAGACTTCCTTAATTTATCCTGTTCCTCAGTAGTGTTCCCTGTATTGCATAAATAATATCAACATGTCAGAACATTTCTTGATTTGCTAACAGGTGTGTACACTTAGAGAAAAAAGTTGCAGCTATGAGAGTCAGTCAGCTCTGCATGAGATTTTGCAAGAAGGTTTCATTAGGTGGTCAGCATCACACCTTGAAATAAATTTTGATCTTTGGAGCACAACTGTTTTCTGCCACTTGAAAATACTTTTAAAAGGCATAGCTTGAGTTAGGCATTGGAGTGGAGCAGAAAGTGACAGATGATGATGGACTGACAAATAAACGTTCGGCACTGTTGGATGCTATTAACAGATAGGTCAGAATTGAACATAAAGGCGTAAGCATTGATTCCATCCACACATTTGGTTTTGTCAGTGCATTTGCTGTCTGTTCCTTCCATAGTATTTCTTTCTGCAGCCGTAGCTGTCTGTTCCTGAGGAAGTGTATCTGCTGTTATAACTTCCTTAAGTTAGTGGTACATTTTTAATTCTCCCAAAGGTAGGTCAGTAAGTGTCAGTTAGTTTCTATCATGAAGGGCTGTCTACTTAACATGAGGTAAAGGACTACAGTGAGTTTATAGTACTGATCTCTTTTTTTTTTTGCAGGGTTGAGGATGCTGAGGCATCTGAGAAAAGTGTGAATGAAGAAAATGGGGAAGTATCAGAGGCAGACCAACCTCAGAGCAAGCACAGCCGACACAAAAAAAAGAAACACAAACACCGAAGTAAACACAAGAAACATAAACATTCTTCAGAAGATGATAAGGACAAAAAACATAAACACAGACACAAACATAAGAAACATAAATGGAAAGAGGTGGCTGATGCCTCTGACAAAGAAGATGGACCAGCTAAAAGAACTAAAATTGATTTTTTGGCTCCTCTGGAAGACTTAGAGAAACAAAGAGCATTGCTGAAAGCTGAACTTGAAAACGAATTAATGGAAGGAAAAGTCCAGTCTGGGATGGGATTAATATTACAAGGTTATGAGTCAGGATCTGAAGAAGAGGGGGAGATTAATGAAAAAGCACGAAATGGAACAAGACCTACAACAAAGTCAAATACTAAGGGGAAATTAGAACCTGTGGACAATAAAACTAGTTCCAAGAAAGCAAGTAAGAGTGAATCAAAAGAAAGGACTAGGCACAGATCTGACAAAAAGAAATCCAAGGCAGGAGTTGATGGAGTCAAGGAGAAGACTACTAGAAGCAAGTCAAAAGAAAGGAGGAAATCCAAAAGCCCTTATAAAAGAAGTAAGTCTCAAGATCAGACAAGGAAATCTAGGTCTCCAATACTTAAGAGGAGATCTCAGGAGAAAAACAGAAAGTCTAAGTCTCCTCCAGAGGATAGAAATAAGGCTGATGATAAAAGTAAATCAAGAGACCGTAGAAAATCTCCAGTTGTAAACGAAAACAAAAGCAGAGATCGTGGTAGAAAATCTAAATCTCCAGCAGAACTAAGAAGCAAATCCAAAGATAGAAGGTCACGGTCCAAAGATAGAAAACCTAGGAGATCAGAGACTGACAAAGAAAAAAAGCCTATTAAATCTCCTTCTAAAGATGCTTCTTCAGGGAAAGAAAACAGGTCCCCCAGACGACCTGGCCGTAGCCCAAAAGGAAGAAGCTTATCTCCCAAACAGCGTGAAAAGTCAAGAAGAAGCAGATCCCCTCTCTTCAACGATCGTAGATCTAAACAGAGTAGATCCCCCTCTCGAACCCGGTCTCCGGTTAGAAGAGTGAGGAGTAGATCTGCAGAAAGGAAAAGAAGAGAATCAGAAAGGAGGCGTCTTTCTTCTCCCAGGTAACTTAAAGATGTCACAAGCCATCACAAAAATACATTACGGGATGAATTGTCTTCTAGTTTGGTGTTTATCTCCTCATTTTATTCAGAAAATAGGTATTAAAAAAGGTGATCAGATTGTGCATTCTGTCATAAGCTTACTTTGTATGTATTCAGTTTTTTACAAAACTGTTCCTCCCAGCTGTCAGATAGCAAATTCATGTTGTGGTTGCCTAAGTGCTGAGTTGTTTGCTGCTCACACCGTTACTGGGAACAAGTTTTGTAACTGTGTTGTCCTTTTTATCGCTGGTTGGATTCAGAGTTTGGCTTCAATTTTTCTTCTTTGTCAATAGTTCTGTTGCTTTCTGAAATTTCTGTGGAGTGAGAATCCTTCCAGTGTTATGTATTAGTGTTGGCTAAAAGTGGGTAATTAGCCCCTATTTCCCCTCATAAAAAGCCCTAATGATGGATAGAGTCAGTATGTGTGAATGTAAGCAAATTTTTGTATCAAGTTGTCCTTCTCAGAGTCTTTTTTTTTCTTTAAAATATTATGTATTTTTCATTTACTAGAAGGATGGTAGTGTTGCTTTGTTATTGGACTGCCATGTATAATTACCATATTTTGCATACGCTTAAAGGAGAAGGATGGAAATCTATTTAATGTATTGGTGTAGTCTTGGCATTTTTTTAAAAGACAAATTTAGCCTATGAAAGCAGTTACCTTGAAATTTGAAAGCTAATAATGCCAGGATGGCAAGTTTCCAAGAGGAGAACAGTGTAAGTGTATGCATTTTTGGAAGTTTATTCTTTAGCTGTAAGAAGTTTAAGAGGCAGAAGAGATCAGCATTGGATGATAAATAATTTAAAACTTTGTATTGGGGGGTTTAGCTTCACCCAATCTGAGAACTAAGAACAAAGGAGTACGAATTTAAAACTGGAATTGGAACCACAAAGATTAAGCTTGGTAAATAGACACCTAAAAATGTGAAAGTGTCAGCCTGAATCACTGAAGGTTACTCTGGTTTCAGGTATGGGGTATCTTTGGGTATTTTGGAGAATGGCCCCAGTGATGTTAACCTGATCAAGGAAGTGTTGTAAATGCTGCCAGTTTATCTGGCTGCTTTCTGGTAAATCAGGAATGTGTCGGCCCAACCACTGAGTTTTTCTGGCACAGTAGTTGACTTTTCCTCTGTTGCATTTTGCATCTTTCAGTTTTCATTTTTCTTGACAGCTTGCTTTGCAGCCAGTTTGAATTCGTTGTCTAGACACTTATTTCAAGTGATGCATGTGTCTAGAATTTTGCTGTCAAATTCATACTTCTGTAACTGCGTGGTGAGCAGCATGTGAGTGGGGGACTACTAAAATATTTTTTGCTGGAGGTGTTTGCAGATCAGCAGAAATAATCTTTCCTTGTAAGACACCTTAACTAACTGAAACTGCTGTTCAAGTTTTAACTACTTGTAGTTACTCAAACTGCCAGAGAATTTCAGGAGCCTCAATGAACCGTTTTAACAAAAAAAAATCCCAGTGATTTCATTTTTTAAGTTTGTTTCCAGTATTCTAATCTTGTAAGACACTTCTCAGGTCTTTGACTGGAGTTACTCATTATGGGATGTTACTATGAATTCTTAATCAGCTTCTACTTTTTATCTCATCCCTGGGATCTCTGAACTAATCTATTTTTTGTAACAGATATTTTGATTGGGTTTTGGCAGTACAACCACTTTGTTAGTCAGGAAGCCTGTAACTCTCTTCATCCTGTGACTCCTTATGTAATATTGTTCACAAGAACATTATATAAATTAATTGGGCTAAAGGTATTGGCCTTCTCCAGCATTTGAGCACAGCAATTTCTTGTAGAAACTGCCAGTACTCTGCACATGCAAATTTCATAAGTAAATTTCACATATAAATTTTCCTATTGCTCCGCTGTTTACTATTTTGCATCAGTTCTGTATGTCTGATCATTGTCTGTAGTTAAGGTCATTGATGTAGCAAACGAAAAAAATCACAGAATGGGTGGAATTAGTCTTTCAGACCCAAAATATTGTTTTCATTGATGAGATGTAACACCTGTAATAAGTTGTTCCAACTTGATTAAAAAAAAAAAAAGGCAAAAATAAGGAGCAGGAAAAAAACTAGAGTAGCAACATTTCCTTTGAAATAATGTGCAACTATTTTCCAATTTCTAATGCAGCCTTGTTAGAATAGTTGTTAAATTTTTTATTCATATTCTTTCCAATTTTTGATTGAACTCTTGCTGTCATGCAGTTAAGCTTTTTAATGTAGCAGTCCCATCAAGGATTTTTTTTGAATAATTGTGAATCTGTATAGACAAGAATAAACAAACTTTGAATAGGGTGTACAGTATCAGACTTGAATTCTTTTTTCTTTAATTTGAGAAGGGTTAGCTGGCATTTTAATTAAGAATTCTAGTTTTCATTTGCTGTTTTAGAATGTGTGAAATGTTGAAGCCATGCAGTTGTAGTGCCCAAATTGAAACAGACATTGTTGTCACTACTGTGAAGTAGCATGATCCTAAGCCTAAATTTCAATACCATGGTTGGAAGGTGGTGAAATAATTCTCAAGAATAAGGTTTTGGGGTTTATGTATTGTTTCAATACTGTTTCTGGTAAACATGAAGACAGGCCACTATTTATGTAAGACCTAAACACAAGCATTGTTTTAAAACCTCTCTTAGCTTTGTGGTAGTAATTAACGAGCTGTTTCCAGACTTGTCCTGAACTAGATCTTTGTATGGGCACACACTTCCCAGGGTGGGGAAAGACACGCAGGAAGGGCAGCCAGCTCTGCAGCCTACTTATCCATCCCTCCCTCAGAAGCCCATCTGGTGGTCCCTCACCTGCAGTAAGATTTTTCAAGTGAGTTTTTAGAGAGAATGGATTTTTTTGTTTTCAACTTGCTCCTGAGTTTTACTACCGCTCTCTTCCTCTGTTTTAAGAACACGGACCAGGGATGACATTTTGTCTAGACGTGAAAGATCAAAGGATGTCAGCCCACCCAGCAGATGGTCCCCATCCAGAAGAAGGTCTCGGTCCCCCATTAGGAGGAGATCTCGAACACCCCTTCGACGTAGCCGATCTCCCAGAAGGCGGAGTAGATCTCCTCGGAGGAGGTAAAGACACCCTGTGTTTTTAAGTGTGTTTTGCAAGATTACAGGAAGAATAAAGATTGCTATGTTACATTGTCCATGTTAATATGTGCTAGCACAGTTAAATTCATCTTGTCCTCCATGAATTAAATTGTTTTGTTACTTGGAATCATTGGGTATATTTATGTTTTCTGGAAAGATTTTCCTTCTTTTCTTAAAAAAAACCGAAACAAACCCCTCAAAATCCAAATCTCTTGTTCTTATCAAACAGGGATAGAGGTCGGAGAAGTAGATCTCGCCTTCGAAGGAGGTCCAGGTCACGTGGTGGCCATAGACGTAGGAGCAGAAGCAAAGTTAAAGAAGACAAATTCAAAGGTAGTCTTTCTGAGGGCATGAAAGCTGAACAGGAGTCTTCGTCAGATGAAAAGTAAGAATATATTTCTAACTTGCACTGATTATTTAAAGCCTGCAGTTCCACTGATACCAAGAAGGAGCTAACATTTATCTTCATGGTGTAGTTTTTGAGTTGTCACCTAAAGCCATAATCATGTCTTAGTACTTGTGATCTTGTCAGATTACTGTTGGGAGGATCTGATAAACTTTGGAATATGCAAAAAATACCATGACCTGTTGGCTAGTGGGCAGACCTGAATGGAGGATATATCATTACATTTTTAAATTCAACTTTATCAGTATCTTGTGAAAACTTCTGGTCTGATTACTAAAGCTTACTGCTTGAGGGAAAACTTTAATAGCTGAAAGGACTAACTGCTGTCTGCAAATTGTGTTTATATTTCCTCAACATCTGCTTATTCAGTTGTGCAAGGGTATGCATTCTTAATCAGATTATTAAGGAAAAATGATGCTTCAGTGAAAAGGAACAAGGTTTTTTTGTTTGTTGTCTTTTGAAAGATGGCTGTTAATTGTTTGCAATTAAAAATGGAATACAGAAAGTCCCAAAGAGATACCAAGAGATAAATTTTCTTTGTAAGGAAATGTAAATCTATTCAGTGGGATTTAATACACCATTGCTTTCTGAGTCACTTGAACAGCTATTGTTTAATATATTCCGTGCTTTATAAGCCAAGGAACTGCACTTGGTAAAATTCAGTAGATAATTACATGTTTATGAAGTTATATAAAAAATCATATTTTTGTAGTCTTGAAGACTTTGATTTGGAAGAAGAGGATGAAGAAGCAGAGATAAGACAAAGGAGGTTACAGCGGCAAGCAATTGTTCAGGTACATGGTCAAGGGAACTGATTCTGTGTTTTTAGTGTAAAGTGTCAGGGTAAAGGAAGGCTCTTTGCCTATTGCTGTGTTATCATAGTAATTCCTATTGCTGTATTTTTCCAGTTAGTTCATTGTAAATGTTAGTCTCTCTTAAACTCTACACTTCTATTGTCACAGCATTGCTTTTAAAGCTGAAGTGAGGCTTCTGTGAGTCACTTTTTGCTACTGTCGTTTTTTGCTACACTTAAACATTCTCTGACATAATACATGTCAAAAACGTTCTTCAGTTATCTTCATCTGTAGGTTTTCTACCTAGCTGTATCATTGATATATTGATGTCAGTGTAACAGATATATAATTATATATCAGTTAACTTAACTGGTCAGTTTGTTTCAAGTCGAAGTTGTCTTTGTCAGTTTCCATAATTTTGTAAAGCCACTGTCATGGGTTCCTCCCTAAAAGCAGATAATGTATTCATGCACCTGTGAGTTCCCATGAACTTCTTATTCCAGGTTACAAGGCAACTAATCACAGGTGTATGTGTGATTGAGAGCCCTGAAAGGAGCTGTGGCCAAAGGGGGTGTAATTGTACAGTACAAGTCAGGTATCTCTTTTCAAAGGTGGGATTTGGCACACCATTGGAACACAGCAAGCAAAATGCTGTAGCATATTTATTTAGCATCAGGTACAAAGTCACTGGCTTTAGTGTACTGCTTATTTTAAATAGCAGTAAAAATACTGCCCATGATTTGAGTTTTATGCAAAGCGCATTGTAAAATCCTTCAGAACTATGACTGAGCCAAACTATGTAAATTCTGTTTAAAGACTGGTTACACCTGATGTTGGTGCAAGCAGGAAGCAAATTGCGGAGCTGGATTCCCTAAACAAAAAACCTCTGCTTTTATTATTGAATAGTTCAGCCTTGACAACAGAGTGGTAGCAGCATTTCTTCATCTTGGTTTTTAACTTTTGGGATAGGAAGTGAGGTCTGTATAATTTCACAGTACTTAAGGGTAACAAAAATTGCAAAGATGTTTGAAGTTTTTTAATTCTTCCTGAATTTTTGCAACACGAATGAATGAATAAATAGGATTTCCAGTTCGCATTAAAAAACGGAATCTAAAAGCTACTTTTCTGTACCATAACACTAATAAAACTGGGAAATATTTTAGAATGTAGGCTATAAAATAATTAATTTTTCCTCAAAGACTGTTTCAGTGTTTGTGTGCCAGGATGGTTTAGTAATAAATCTCTTGCTGCTGACATTTTGTTGTGCATAACCAAATAACTAATATTCAGTAATAATCGCTTTTTACAGAAATACAAAGACCTAAAGAGGACACACGAATGTTTCAGTCTTATGATGTGGGCTGTGGTGCATTGTGACAAAATGAATTTTCAGAAGTTGCATCCCATTCTGCAAATAATCTGTTGTCTTTAGAGACATATGTGATTATGAAAGCAAAGATTAAGATTTCAGCTGAAAGCCCAGACCATTGAAAGGGTGGATATGAAAATGTTTAAATTGTGGTAAGGTGTGACGGTGAGATTAAAAACGAAATTTCTTTTTAGAAATACAAAGGCCAGACAGAAGACAGTAACATATCTGTACCATCTGAACCAAGCAGCCCTCAAAGCAGTACACGCAGTCGCTCAAATTCTCCTGACGACATCCTAGAAAGAGTCGCTGCTGATGTTAAGGAGTATGAACGGGAAAATGTGGACACATTTGAGGCATCAGTGAAAGCCAAGCACAACCTCATGACAGTTGAACAGAACAATGGTAAGGTTCTGAAATCTCTCTAATGCAATTTATGAAAGCTCAGCTACTTGGCTTAGTTTACTTACATACTTCCAGACTTGGAAGTAGATTGAATTTTTGGATGGAATTTATGAACATTTTCACAAATATTATGGTGCTAAAAACATAACATTAAAATAAATCTTCTTCGTTAGGAAGGATGAGTGGAACGTGTTCTCTATATTTCTAATACTTCTTAACACAGTTTGTGCTTTACATTTGGAATAGCAAATAATGATGTCTGTCTTTGTGGTTAAGAATTGCCCTTCCAAATTTTCTTTTCGCTTAGGCATGTTGTTTTCTTAGAAGCTTAGTATAGTCCTGGACTTTATTTTGTGTGAGTTGGAAATTATGCTCTTTTTATACCTTTTTTTGGTCAAAGCCACTGTGACAAGAATATAGGTGGGTCTGTAGTAATCTAGAATGATTAAAGCTTTTGAGGGTCATTGCTAGTAAGTCCATTTTAGCAGCATAGCTAATTGTTGAAATAGGTATTTTCTTTCTCTTCCCCCCTGCATGTACTCTATTGTACAGCAATGTTGAAATGAAATAAATTTTGATATAAAACCTGCCTTGTGCCAGCTGCAGCAAAAGGAATGCAGAACATCTCCCAGCACACCCTGTAGTATTGAAAGTCTGCTGGGTTTTTTTTGTGGTTTGAAAGTGGATTACTGTCCATCTTCCAAGTAGTCAAAGGTGTGTGTGGTTGCTGTGTGGTCATACTTGAGCTAGTTTAAGCTGCTTTGGTTTCTCTCTACAGTTTAATTGCAATAGCACTGTTTAACAAGGGCTGTGGAGCCTGCCCAACCCCTCCGAGGGAGAGTTGCAGTTAGCTTGTATTTCATGTCCTACACCACACGTGTCCTTGGGGGCTGAATACGCTGTCTCTAGTGGATGCTTCTCTTCAAAGTAATAAAGCTGCATCTCTTTGGGGCTGCTGTACTGCTCTGTAGTTCATCCTGGTGTTCCCTTGAGTCGTGTGTTTCCAGATTGTTCTCCTGCAAAATAAGAATGGCAGAAAGAACTGTTCTAGTGCTTTCTTCACATACCCCAAGTTTAGACTTATTATGTCTAACAGACAATGTGTTTTTCCTTTCTTGTCAAAGCATGTACTGCTCTCTAATTTTGTCTACTAAAGCATATGAAAATGTAAGTCTTAACTACATAGGCATTTTCCACATAGAGATGTGAAAAAGGTTTTTAAAACCAGATCAGTTACACTCACATCTGGGTGGTAGGATCCTGGATCGGAGGTGGCTGTAACAACAGCTGAAAGTAGTGGGTTATCTTTCTCTCCAAGAGTAATTTTTTATTTCTATCCTGACCTCTTACAGGGCCAGAGTAATAAGTTGCTAAGAAACTAGTCAATAATTCATTGTAGCCCAGTGCAGGTAACTGGAACTAAAAGGAAAATTTGAGGAAGTTTCTGGAAGGGTTTGTAGCTCAAAACAGTGGTGTTAACTGCTTCCCCACAAGTGTCAGGTAACAGGTCTATACCTTGAAACAGTGGTATCAGCATGCAGGATGACTTTTTTTTGCTGTCAGATTTCAGTCTAGTTATTTGGAATGGAAGTAGTTGGCTGTGTGCATCACGAGACCTGAAGCCTCTGAGCTGAATTAGCTGTTTATTTTTCTCCATTGCATAGTGAAGGGAGGGTCTCCAGTTTACCATGTTCATAAAGGGCTGCCATCATGTGTGCATGAATGAGATAGTTTGAAGTTTGCTTGCTTTTGCTAATGTGTACTGAATTTATATTTCTTCGCTTTTGTCTTATCAACCAAGTAAAATATCTTTGGGATTTAAAGATGATTAAAAGGTGAGAGAGGGATAATTTTGCCCATAACAAAAATGTTTCTCTTTTAACACAGTAGTAAACATTGTGTTTGACAAAAAGCTGCACACCAGGTCCTTTTTGGCAGGGTTGAAGAAAACATTTTTTCCAGAGAAAGAATTTCTGGGCTTTACAACTTTGGGTTTTCATAAAATATCTTGTGATTAACAGAAAAGCTTGAACTTGTGTATTGAAAACATGACTGTATTTTTTAATGTATACACATAGTCATTTTATACTTCTTTTTATACGTACATATATATATAGGCATTATTTTTAGGGAGCATGTAAGTATGTAGTTTTTTTGTTTCTGCTATGCTTACTTGAAAGCTATTATATGTAGTTTTTCAAGGAGGTATAAATTTTTGAGTGCTTTGAAGAACTTAGCTAGTCTGAGTTTTATATTCTAGAATGTCAAATATGTGAAATAATATTTGCTAGAAACGTTAGTAGAGCTACCTGTTTGCAATATACTGATCTTAGACTATGTTGTAAAGATACCAAGTGCCAAATTATACTGGCAACAGTTGTTGTTTGACATCTTTTTCATGTTGAGTAATCTAAATTTCATTTTAAGGTTCATCTCAGAAGAAGCTGCTAGCTCCTGATATGTTCACAGAATCAGATGATATGTTCGCTGCATACTTTGATGTAGGTAATTCTTGGAGATGAAATGTATGATTTTTTCTGCTTGATTTTTGTTAGAGTCACTGTCACTTGAGGGTTGTGGGAACTTTGATTTGTAAAGGTGTGTGCAGCTAAATGACTTGTATGTTCGTAATCTTTTGGTCAGTCAAGGCAGGCAAATTGTTTCTTAATTAGTATTTCAGTGAAATAAAACCTGCTGAAATTAGTGGCAGTTTTACCAGAGTAAGCAATTGGGCAATTCACTTGCTGTTTGAATACAATGGCACGTGGTAAAAACATGAATCTCTTTATTTATAAGTTCAGCTTTTCATTAATGTTACCATGTTGCAATGTTCTAAATAGGAGCTTTTTCCAGAGGTTCACATATGGTTAATTAAAAAATGTGTAAGATACTGTAATTGGCTAATGATGCTATGTTGGAGTAATCTGGTGGTTTGTTTGGAGATTTTTTGGGGTGAAAAGATAAATTTCCTGGTTTTACTGTAACACTGTTTCATTAGCTTTTCTCTAAATGTCCTGCAGTGACCTTCAGATATTGGCAGTCCCATGACTAGTTTTGAGACTTTATGTGCCATTCTCTACAAATTCTCTGCATTGTTGCTGATGCACAACACTGAGAGTAACTAAAGACAAGAACTTTCTTCTTAACTTAAACCAAAATTAACTGGAGAATTTTTATGGCAGATATAACATAGGCTGCCGTGGTTTTACTCTAGTAACACTGGCATCCCTCTGGCTTGGAAAAAGATGAATACTTGAAGGGGTAGTGTGTGTGAGAGGGTGCATTTTTAAAAGTTCAGAAGTTAAAAGTGGGAATTTATATGGCTTGTAAGTGAGCAGCTCCCCTTTCCAGAAACTGTTGTTCAATTGAAGATATACTTTACTACTCATAGTTTTGAATTTGTGATAAAATATTGCCCAGTCGGTTGAGAGATGTCAACAGCAATTGTAGAAGTGTTATGGCTGTATGTATAACAGTATGAAACAAGTGGCATGTAATGAACAGAAATTCAAGGCTTGAACAGTTGTGTTTTCCTTGCAAATTGCTAAACTTTTTTACTATAAACTTACTGTAAATAAGAAGTCTTACTTAGATGGTCCAAAATGTGCATTCTAACATGACTTGTATAAATTCCTTGTGGGTATTAATTGAAACTTTGCCCATTTATGTTTAATAATAGTTCTGTTGGTTGATCTCATCGTCTTTCCTTGCATCAGTCTTTAGATACTGGTATGTAAATAACAGTAAGTTGTTTCTCTCTCCTGCAAGGTAAGTGTGTTTGTATTGTGGAGAGAAACAGTGTTTCAGTAGGGAAAAAGGGCTTTGGTAAGTAAACATCAAGGGAAAATACAGAGCACACAAGCAAAGCTGTTACTTTTCTTTTTATTTCAGAGTGCTCGTCTAAGGGCTGCTGGGTTTGGAAAAGACTTCAAAGAAAACCCCAATCTCAGGGATAACTGGACAGATGCAGAAGGCTACTACCGTGAGTTGTGTTTGTTTATCAGCAAGGACAGATAGAGTGAGGGTGCTGAGTGGAGAAGATCCTCATGTATAAAAGTACTGAAATGTTGTTCTAATGTAGATGTATCCCAGAGCCTTCTCTGAATGTGTAATGTAATGGATGAAATGAGCATGCAGGTTTTAACCTCAGTTTTGAAAGGACTCCAGACTTAGAGACTCACCCTTTGTTCCCCATAATTTCCACAAAGCTGGGTGCTACAAAACATTGCACACCATGAAATTAAAGGATTTTGCTATTTGCCCTCATATTTTGCAATGGTAGGGAATGGTTTATTTTTCTTGAAAAGTTCCATTACGTTCATCCCTTGTAACTTGAACTTGCTTGGTTTTCTCCCTCAGGTGTTAACATAGGTGAAGTTCTAGATAAACGTTACAATGTCTATGGTTACACTGGTCAGGGAGTCTTCAGCAACGTGGTGCGAGCCAGGGACATGGCCAGAGCAAACCAAGAAGTAGCCGTGAAAATCATCAGGAACAATGAACTTATGTAAGTAATGCTTTTGTTTGGTGGTAATAAAGCACGTGGAACAGTTGGAAGTTTTTCATGATGTGATTTGAATCTCCCTTTGTTTCAAGTGAAGTAACAGATTACAGCTGTGATTCCTGCCTTTTCTGCTAATATGAGCCAGATAATGGGAAGCGCTTGAGGACTATGTATCCACACTTCTTTACAGCTGTCACAGGAAGAAGGGTACTTGCATTTTCATCAGGCACTTTCTCTTTTGCAAAACCGCAGGGAACAGTGATAGCAAGAAACAAGGTTACAGCTAATTATGAGCCCTATGTTTGTGGAGATGGGAGTTGTGGAGTGTAAAAATTCTGTTTCGATGGATCAAATCTATTCGGCAGGCTATGGGTTGGATCCCAGTAAATCATCTGCAACTTAAAAAAAGACTGCCATACATTTAATTATTTTTGTATATTCCCTAAATGTTTGCATGTATATAAGATAGATAAAAAAGGATGGGACTCTCACTGTTGAAATACACACAAAAAAAGAGGTCTTTCAGAATGAGTAAACATTAACAAGTAATATCTCTTAAACTATGTCATTTGAGGACTTGTTTACAATACTCATTTTTACCGTCTGCTGCAGTATTTATACAGTCATTATGTCCTCTTCTGTTAAAGACAACCTAAATGAAAATCTTTTCCATGTCTTTTAGCTTGGAAGTTTTAAAAGTTGTCTTATTGTGTGTATAACTGGATTGGATTTAGTTATGGGAATAAGTATCTACAGAAGTTTTAAAGGCAGAAAGGAGGGTGATAAGCTGTTTTAGTTTGGTGTGTTGTACAGGTAATATATTTGGGTATGTAATTGAATCTATAGTCAATTCAGTTTAAATCTTCTTTTAATACTGTTGTATGTGGCGAAGTACTTTTTTTAAAAAGTAAACTTCTCAAGTGAGTGCTGTTTAAAATTTGTCATATTACAAGACAAAATCCAGTTTTAGACTTACATGCTACTGAGAGTGAGGAGGAAAGGATAAGTAGGTTACAAAAGTACAGTGAAGATCCAAGAATTAAATAAACTTACCCAATGTGTAGTCACTGACAGCAAACCACTGTTGTGGTTTTGGTTATTTTAGCTGTGGTATGTTAGGTAATGCCAAGAGACTTCTCATTGCTGGATAACTATAACCAACAAGTGAATGTCTAGATTTAAAAAAAGATTAGAATTTAACTGATTTTGTTTTAGAATCACATTTCTCTGTTTTCAGGCAAAAAACTGGCCTAAAAGAACTGGAATTTTTAAAGAAGCTCAATGATGCTGATCCTGATGACAAGTTTCATTGTCTACGGTTGTTCAGGCATTTCTACCACAAACAACATCTCTGTCTGGTATTTGAGCCACTCAGGTAAGATGACAAATGTTTGGGGTTCTCTGTAAAAGGTAAAGTACTACTGAGTGTTCTTTACCTTGCTGGGTTTGGCTGTTGTTTTGATACCTTGTTCTCGTGCCAAGATCCAAGAATGCAAGGAACTTTGAAACAAAAAAAAAAAATTGTCTGCAGGCACAAATCACAGACTACTGAACTATTTCTGATTTACTTTTAGCATTGTTGTGAGTTTTCTGCCTGGAAAATATTTGAAACAAGGCAATGTATTAAAGATGGTTTATCTCACTAGTACTACTCTTATTGATTTTTTGTGTATGTCAGTATTTTTATTAGTTTTCATAACTCATCATTCTAAGGGTTTCTATTAAGAATGCATTCCCACAGATATTCAAGATTTGCTGTTTATTCTGTGAAGAGTACATATATAATAACAGTCTAAGGAAGAAAATTGTTACAGTGGCTCTTTGCATGCTCACCTTCCATTCAAGTAATTAAGCTCTTGTGACAGGTTGATTGTAAATACTGTTTTATGGTAGATCCAGATATATTAATTGCCTTAGTCCCCATTCCTCCTTAGAGACATCAGTTGTTCATATCCTGAGTTTTCTGTGTATGTCATACTTCAATTTTTGCCGTATTTGGGGTGAGCATAAGTTATACACTGAACCAATGCAAAATTTGTGAGATTACTATCATATATTTTATTAATAAGCTGTAGAACAAATTATTGTCTTGTGCTGCACTATCTCTTGATAACATTCTTGTACTTCATTTATGTCCAATTTTGGTTTTGTCCAATTTTGTTTCTGTCCTGGAATGATGGTCTTTTCATCTGCTGCTTAAGTCACCAAAAAAATCTCCTCAACCTTTTGTCTTTTGCATGCTTCCTTTTTCATTTATTTCTGAAGAAAATGAGTACAAAGGCTTCACGGTTGTTAAGAAAATGCTGTTCATGTGCAAATAAATCCTCTCAAATCAATATTGATTAAAAATATGCTCTGAACTAAGTAAAGTCCAGTTTAGTAAGTAATTACACAATATGGGACAGATCTGATTGACCAGCCTTTTTACTTCAATTCTGTAGCTCACAGAGTGGTATGTTAAGTTGAATGCTGCTTTTCTCAAAAAATACTTAAAGCTAACTGGTTTGTTCAAGTTTGTCTCAGAGTTTAGGAGGCCACTATGGTTTTTTTTGTTAAGCTCTTTCCAATTCTTTCTTTGCCCTTTTCCCTTAACAGTATGAATTTACGAGAGGTTTTGAAGAAGTATGGGAAAGATGTTGGACTCCATATTAAAGCTGTGCGTTCCTACAGCCAGCAATTGTTCCTGGCTTTAAAACTTCTTAAAAGATGCAATATCTTACATGCAGATATTAAACCAGATAATATTTTGGTAAGTAACAAATAATTACAACTTTTTTTGAGTGGTCTGTAGTGCAAAATGAAGTATTTGAAATTCTTATCATTCTGTTAATTTAGGTGAAGTCAAATTTACTGAAAATGTTAAGGGTTCACACTTTGATATAACAGGACATTGTGGTATAAATAGTAAGAAATATAATACAGCATCTAAATAAAATCTTTTCCAAACAAACATTCATCCACTTCTGTCTTCATAGAAAGCAGATATTCCAAAATAAGACAATGTCTTACGGGAGAAATATTTGGAATTTTCCATCAATAGTTGAAAGATGTTCTTGCTTTCTGCAAAATGGAAGTAGGTTGTTTGAGTCTGGAAGGAGATTTTGTTTATGTGAGTGAGATGATGGGGAAAGGTCCTTAATGTGTCTTTTCTTGTAGGGCATGAGAGCTACATCAGAGGAATCCAGTGGTTTCCTTTGGTTTTTTTTGGACATCATCCCTGTGACAAATTCAGATTTTTAATTTATCTAAAATGTTCTCTTATTACTATCTCAGCAGTAAAATTTCCTGTGTAAGCATGAGATGGGACTAATACGCTGTTTTATAAATGGTACTCTGGATACTGCAGTTTCAAGTCTAAATTCGTAAAATTTCAGTATCTGGAATGAAATCTGGGTCCAGCAAGGATATTTTATTGTGGGAAAACTGACATTTTTTAATATTTTTTAGGATCTGAAGGCATTAACTATCACTTTCAGTTTGAGCAAGTTTTACAATTTTCTTAGAATACAGAGAGGAAGGAACTTCCAATTTAAAGGCTGAATGTTCTTCTTATCTCTAATTTAAATGTGTTGTCACTTTTACAGTACTATTATCAATTCTGTCCACAAGTAGTGCTAATGGATATTTATGTTTAACTTTCAGGTGAACGAGTCTAAAACAATATTAAAGCTTTGTGATTTTGGCTCAGCTTCACATGTCGCAGATAACGACATCACACCCTATCTAGTTAGTAGATTTTATCGAGCTCCAGAAATCAGTAAGTACATTTTGGAGTAGCTACATCTGTCCCATACCAGGAAATGCCAGTATTAGCAGATGAAAATGTGACTTGGATTTATTCTCTAGTCTTAGCAAAACATGATTCTGGAAGTATGATGGCTGTCAAAAATTCAGGCTTTGAAGGCATGTTCGTGTGACTCTTCATGTGTGTTGGTGGTCAGCTCAGTGAGAAGTCACTCTGATGGGTTATAGTTATGTTTCAGTTTAGAGGTATTGTTCTAACTTCTTGGAATTTAAAGCTGATCAGTTTAGGTGTTAAGTAAATACCTCCCTTTTTAAAATAGGGGTACTTTAAAAGCTAAAAGGTTTACATCCTTCTTTTATGGTAAATTTTTATTCCTGAGGAGCAGCACCAATGTAGTTTACAAATCAGAATTTTTTCATCTGTCTGCTTTTGTGATATTATATCAAAGTCTACCTTTGTGGAATTAACTGGAATTGCTCTGTTTCAGTTATAGGAAAAATCTATGACTATGGTATAGATATGTGGTCTGTAGGCTGCACATTGTATGAGCTTTACACAGGAAAAATACTGTTTCCTGGCAAAACCAATAATCATATGTTGAAACTTGCCATGGATCTCAAAGGAAAGATGCCAAACAAGGTAAGAAAAATAAGTACTTAATATCTAAAACTGCTGTAATGAACAGTAGAAGATACATTCTTTGTTCTTCTGGAATTCTGTTTCTTATCATATACATCTTTTCTTAACAGTAAGTACTAGACTTTGCTCTGACTGTGTGATTTATACTGATTTAAAATCTTACGAAGTGAAAGTATACAGCTTCTTTTTCATAGACTAAGTATAAAGTGAAAGCAGAAACCTTCTAAGCAGTGACCTGAAAAAATATGCGTAAGTCAATAAAAGATACTGTGTCCTTTTTCAAGGGGTTTGAACTGTATCTCTGTATTCAATCTAAACATTTCTTCCTGTCCTTTTGATATATATTTTTATTAGTATTAAATTACTCATGTTGCAATAAATTAGTAGACATTGATGTTAATTGTGAAATTTGTAAGACACAGAGAAGTTGCCTGAAACTCTTGCCTCTTTCTCATTTTCCAGATGATTCGAAAAGGTGTGTTCAAAGATCAGCACTTTGATCAAAATCTCAACTTTATGTATATAGAAGTAGATAAAGTGACGGAAAGGGTAAGTTCCCCCCTGTGTGTTGACTAACCCATCACTTTTTTTCAAGCTTTCCTACTGTTATGGTCTTTCAAATGTACCGTGGCTTCTTAATTCAAAACAAGATTTTATAAGCTATTAGAAAGTCCTTTTGCAGCAGTATGGACAGATTACAGAGTTATGAAATGGCAAATGATTTCTTTTCCTGGGATGTAGGAACACGATTAAGAGAAATCTAAATTAAATCTGGTAGATACACAGGGTACCTCCATATAATCTATCCTTAGATTACTAGTAAAAGAAATTCTGCCTTCATTTTGTAGAAGGTTGTTCAGCCTCAGTATGATGTGGTTATATTGTATGAGGTCGCTATTAATTTTGGTAAAATTTTGACAAGAAGAATCATGAAATAGGGGTCAGATATGGGACTTACCATGTCGACTTCCATGTTCTGAGTTAACTGGGATGCTAGGTTCATGTGAACCTGTGTTGGTGGCCTCCCCCCAACGGTGTTCTTTCCACTCTTCTCTGCCCTGTGATGATTTTCTGAGGCCATATGGGGGAAGGGTGTTGCTGCTCTGATACAACCCTGCAGAAAAGCTGCTGCTGAAGCTCTGTAAAAAGGGATGGATAGGGGGTTTGTGCATTGCTTCTGTTCTACAAGGCTGCCATTTTTGTGTTTGTAGGAGAAAGTTACTGTTATGAGCACCATTAATCCAACAAAGGACCTATTAGCAGACTTGATTGGGTGCCAACGACTCCCTGAAGACCAGCGTAAAAAAGTGCACCAGCTAAAGGACTTGTTGGACCAGATTCTAATGCTAGACCCAGCTAAACGGATTAGCATCAACCAGGCTCTACAGCACGCCTTCATCCAGGAGAAAATTTAAACCAGATGAAGAAGTTCAAAGGGTTTGATTAATTAAGATACAAAGACTGAAGAAATTTCACAGCAGTTATTAATGTATATAAACATAAATATTTCCCCTGCAAAGTTGAGGAAGAAATGATACATTTGAATTAACATCAAGGCTGATATTTCTTTTAGAAATGTTAGAGTAATTCTGTTTTGTGTCTTATGTGAAAATTTTCACTGTAGAACTGTTTTAATTGCCAAGACTGCACAAAAGTACAATGCTAATGTATATGGTTGCAGTTCGTATATATTATAAAAAGAAAAAAAGCATCTGTTATTAAAAAAAAAAAAGAAAGAAAAAAAAAAGAGAGCAGTAATACTGGGTGGTTGATTTGTTTTTAGCAGACTTGGCTTCATTTTTGTCTTTACAAAATGGCCAGCATAAATGCTGTTTATATTCACATTTTCCTAGGTGTGTGTGTGCAGGCCACAGCAGCATGCCCTTGGTGTAGTCAGTGCCGAAGGGGGTCTGTTCCTTCTTGAGCCTGCCCGCAGGGATGGTCTCCTCTTTTAAAGCAGGTTGTGTACAACTTTCAGTACACTGAAGGTAAGCTAACCCATCAACATCACCGGTGTTTAAGCTGTTATTTTACTGGAACAACTGACAAATGAGAGACAATAGCATTGTGGCAGAATTCCCTGCATGTTTGAGAAATGATCTTGTTTTATTTTCTGGCATTGCAACCGTGGCATAGTTACAACTTCTGTTCTGTTCATCACATTTAAAACTGGGAGAGAGCGCACTTGATGGATAGAGCGCCTTCAGTGTACTGTTTCTTATTACTTTAATTTTTTTAATCAACTTGCTATAGACTTTGTATACATTTTGTTAAATACAGTTCACTATGACATAGAACCAATACTTACAGAAGAGTTTTCATTTAGTAATTACGTATGTTGGGATCTCATTCGAAAGACCTTATATCTAAAGGATAGATAGACAACATAATGAATTTTTAACTATTTGTATGTCATTTTGAAAGTGTACTGCTTTATGCTAAAAGTGTTTCATTTGTTCATTGTTTTCATTATTTGTGATCATGTTGTCTTTCAATACAGGCATAAACCTTCCACTCTTGAACAAAGCAGCTGCTTTTTAAAAGCGGTAATTGCTTCTTTACCTTTTATTTCTTTTGTAAATGAAGCTTTTCTTTAAGAAATGTGACTTTAAAGTGTTGTCTCTTGCATAAAACAGTTGACACTTACTTATTGTAAAGTGAAGATTGTTCTGCTGCATGTAAAGTGGACCATGCAGATTTCTGTATGTTTTCAGTATGCATCATTAGATAATAAAGTCTTTTGTGAACAAGGCATTTGTAGCCATTTTTAAAAGAATCTGTCTTCAGTGATGGTAAATCAGGTAATTTGTAAGACCCGCCCCTGCATTTCCTATTAATCATTTAATTAAAGGCATTATTAAATGTTATGATCTTTGGGAGAGCTATAGGCTATACTAATTGGATAAATAATTATCACTGCTTAAAAACAAAGCAAAAAACCCTACAGATACTGTCTGTCTGCTTTCATTGTAATGAAATTATTCCTGTAGGACATGGGATTAAATTCAGGCTTTAACTAATGTTTGTGCTGTTTTTCTCACTTTTCCTTTTGATGGTGCTGAAAGAGAAAAAAGGAAAGCGAGTCACAGGCCACTCAACGCCTACTCCATGGGTCTGATTTGCTGAGACACCAACTTCACCTTCCTAACAAGGTTATTTCTGACAGCATGTGTAGATAAACATTTAGCAACAAGTTAAAAGAGCTTGAGACAATTGAGTTGGATATACAGGGTGAGGAAAACAGAAACAACTTTTTCAGGTCCATACTGCTGTTTTAATGTTCTTTTTGACGATGTTAAGAAGTTCATCTTTTCATTTTTTGTTAATATATTCTGACAGGCTGTGAAAACCCCACTGGTTTCACGTACTTTATAATACTTGGAACTAAGAAGGATTTTTGTATCCATCTAGGTACATAATGGCAACAATCTTGCACTCTTAGTGCACTCAAGAATGAGGAAAAATGCCACAAAGCAGGTCATTCTGCTGGTGGGGAATACCCCACCCAGGAGGTGTAATGAACTAACTACGAAAAGGAGCAGGAGATGGGTGGTTTTGTACACCTATTTGGAACCTTCAACCTGTCTCTTCTCAATTTATATTGTAAAATTACTAATAAAACCCAATCTCTCCCTATTTCCACATATTTAAGGTATCTTTTTCATGCAGGAAATAAAAGAAGTTAGCTTTCATGTTTAGTGAAACACTAGTTGCTTGCTAGTTAAATACAGAAAGTGTAACTTGCACTTTCACAACATAGGCAGCACTTCTGAGGGCTCTTTTCCACAGATGTAGTAATAGCTTATTCTTTCTGTTGCTTTGTACTTTATTCTTAAAATAGGAATATGAAACAATGAAATGAGTTGGTGATACAGAAACAAAGCAGTAGAAAAGATGCCCCTTAATACCTACAGAATTGTTTTAAGCTGTTCTGGAGAAGCATAAAGTTGCTCGTTTACTTGTTCTTTGTGTTGTAGGTGCAGCTCAAAAGAAGATGAAGGCTACCAGAAGACATGAACAAAGGTTTCTGTCCTATAAAAGATATGAAAAATACTCTTCATCTAGTTCTGTCTTAATCTTTTAGTTTCCAGCATTCCAATTTAGAATTGGTTAACACTGCTGCATTACTGATAATTCTGAAACATACTTGCTGTATTAGAATTTGTTAAATAGATTGTTTTGTTTCTGGTTGAAGAGATTTTTTTATTGTAATTAAATGTAGGTAAATAAGCATTACTCTTTAAATGTAGTTTTCTTAAAATGATAGACTGAGCAGTACAAAATCTATGAAATTTAGGCAGAAAATCTGGCCATCATATTTGGTTAAAATAAATGTGTTAACCAGTAAACATTCAAGCAGATGATGCACTTTTTTCTTTAACTTCAGTCAGTTCATTATTTATTTCAATTCTGTCAAACTTAATTATTGATACAGAGAATAACTGGCAGGGGTTATTTAAAAGAAATGGATTTCAGTCCCCCATCCAGCTGATACTTCCTGTGGGCAACAATAGAAAAATCTTTAGTTCTAGCTTCAAAAACCTCTGGACTTGAGGATGTTTTGACGCTGTTAAGGACCCTCCCCAGTTTTGGGCAATGCCTGTCCCTGTAGCCTGAGGTCTGTGAGAGTAGCTGTGGCTGCCACTACAGGCAGCTGAATTCTCATGGTTGTGGCTGGGTGCAAACAGAACAGCTGTGCAACAGAATGAACAATTTCTCAGCTCATCTAAGAGGGAGGATAACTTACATTTTCTTCCTGAGCACAAATTTTTAATTTATGTCTTTGCTAGAGGTCCTACATACAGAAAGTTTGGCTAAATTTACTGTGCTGATTTCTGTTTCCTTCTCCCTCATGGTGACAAGGAGCTTCACATTTAACATACTCAGTTTTCCAAGCCTTCAGAAAGAACAAGATTCCAGTCCTGTGGAGTTAGAATGTGTTTTTATTACCTTGGTATCTACTACTTAGTTTAAAAATTAATTACTGTTCAAGAGTTTTTAATAGAAGATAATGATTCCTTTAAAACCTTCTTAATAATACTTTATCTCCATACATAGGGTAAGTGGCATTAAACCTCTGAAGAACCTTTATGTGTGTATTGACCCCCACACAGAAGGCAGACCAGACTGTGATACTGCTGGAGATAGAGGGATCTTCTACAGCATGTGTAAAACTGTAACGTGGGTGGAGGATGTTGAGAAGTGGCAAGTGCTTGAAATTAATAAACTGTGCTTAAAACTTGCCTGCATCCTGTCTTCTGTTGTGCCTGCATGTCCTACTGCAAAGCTGTGAAATGTATGAACAATTTTTAAAGGCACTAGAAATTAAGTGTAGTTCTTTGAATGGGGTTGTATCCTTAGGTCTCAGAGGCGTTAGAGAATCTCTGGGAAAAGTCTTCCTGAATACGTAAAATGGAGCTTTTGTTGAGTTGCCTCTCCCATGGTTTTGGAAGCCCCTTCAGCACCAAAGATTTCATGTGAATCCACTTTACTTTTCACTGTGCCTTTTTTTATCTTTTATAACAAGGTATTAACCTGTATTGAGTCGGGGTGAAAGAATTGCATTGTATTGCAGCAGAAGGAAGTCGTATGTACTTACAGATTAATCTTTATAAGGGAAAAGAATAGATTGGGAGCAGCAGCATGGTGAAGTGGGATGCAATGTGTGTTTTTATTTATTAACTTGTAAATTATGTATCACATTATTAAGTACATTTGTGTGTGGGTACAGAAGTGAGACTGCCCCATGAGTGTTCTACGCTTCATGTCTTAGTTTTGTTCATCTCAGTACATAGATAATTAAAACTTAATTTTAACTTGTGACAGTACTTACTCTAAATGTAAAACCTTGGCCTTCATTCCATCATACACCTATTGAATTCTTCACTGTCTTAATTATTTCCCCATAAACATTGATTTTGATGATTGTGGCCCAGATATTTCTATGAAGCAGGTATGAGCTAATTATTTATAAAATTGTGAAAACACACGAATATTTACAAAGATTCAGTGTTTGGTTTAAGTTAATGAGAAATAATTTAAAGCTTCTTACGGGCAGGTATAAACAAATAGGCCATAACTGATAGAGTAACTGTTGATGGTTCTGTCTCAGAAGTGACTTTTTAAGTGAGAATGCAACGACGATGGCTTTGTGTTCTTGTGGAAGGAAACTAGGAGGGGGCACTAAGGATAACTCAAGTACCTCCAGTCTAAAGAATAGGACTGATAGTAGCTACCAAGAGTAATAAGCAAAGAAAGTCAGTACAGCTTTAAAAAGAAAGGAGCTGGTAACAAAGGTTACTGGGCGCAAGAAGGCAGAGAAGAAAGCACTCTTGATTGCCAGGTTAAAACCCTAATTCTCTGTTGTTACAGGAAATGGACCTTTTCACAGACTCTTAGTGCAACTGAGGCGTTCTTCACGTCTTTGAAAGCCAATTTAAACCTGCACCTACACTAGACCTTTCCCTTTGGAGAGGCAGATCTGTCATGGAATCTGACACAGTATCAGGCAGAAGTGTGGTTTTTTAGAAGATGTAGGTGAATTTCTTCATTGGTAACCACCTTCAGTAATGTTCTGTCTTAGCAGGAAAAAGGGTGTTCAATAGTCTGGGTATGACATTCTGCATATTCACTTTTCCAGCAGCTCTTAACTACCAATGGCAAAACTCCTTCCATAAAGGGGACAGCTCAGACATTCTGCAGATCTTCCTCCTATGTTAAAACAAAGCTCATCCTAAAAATGTTACCTGTGAAGTACTCTGTAAAACAATCTTGACATCGGAGCTGCAGCTTTTCCATGAGAAGGAACAAGGTTTTGCTCAACTAAAGCCAAGCTGATCTCCATGCCATGGTTACTTGTGTATCTACTAGGCAACTAGGAAGGCTACACACAGAATTCTGTAAATAATTTCATAAAATGTAGTTTGGATTTAAGACCCAGACAGATTAGGCCAGCTGGGTTAAACTGGTGTGCTCCTTTCAGCCTCTTGAATGAAGATGCTGCACCATGGCTGAACATGAGGACTGCCTGCAATCAGTCTTCCTTTGGGTGATCTCCTTCACACAGGATAATAACAATTTGGTCACTCTTTCTGTGAGTTTTTAGATTAAATCTTAAATGCACAGAATGCCTATCCATTTCCTCCCCCTAGGAGGCTTAAATAAATCTGGCAGAGCAGGTTCAGGCATAGAGGTCCCTTCTTTTACAGAGAACATCCAGCACTCTCTGACAGGGTAGGAAATGGGTGGTTTCACAAGTTGATCCAAATCGTTCTGTAGCTCATTAAAGCTGATACACCACGTCCATTCTTATTTGCAAGTAATTTGCAATCTATTTATAAGATTTATAAGGCCTTAATGAAAAACCTCAGCTATGCTTACATGAAAATCCCAAATAATGCCTAGATCAAAATCCTTTTTTTCTTGAGGTTTTTGTCTTAAAATAATCCAGAAATCCTCATTTCCTGTAGTAAATTACACAGTAGTTAAATATATGAAAGTGAGAGCAATTTAGGACATCTCACAGATGATCTGCTCCAAAGACTGCAACTAATCCTGTGTAACCAACTTCCAAATTTGTTCCAGACTCCCACAAGAAGGTGCACACCCACTTTTGCTTCTCATGCTCCATGGGCCAGGGGGAGGCTGAGGACCTTTTCTGTACTGTTCCTACTGGATTCACAACGTTTTTGATTTTCTAGTACACTGATCACAGAACAGAGCAACCAAGACATCAAAACACAAGTAACAAACTACTGGCAACATCTCAGCTTCCCTCCTGCTTCCCAGCTGACCCTCAGTGACGGAAATTTGACTGTTGCAAAGCACAGTCTTGTTCAGAGTATTTGCTGCAATGTTAAGAATTAAAAGCTATCCCAGCTTCTGTAACACAGCTAGATGCCTGGCAAAATAAATAAATAAACCAAAATCGCAAACTGCGGTCTGGTTTTGGTCCAAAAAGTGTTCTAGCTCCAATCTAATTTTTCCCATAACCATGAGCAGCCTAGTGCCCTGTGATGAACACCCTGTGATAAGACACTGGCCAGAAGAAAATAGAATGTTATCAGGATGTTCATCTGCAATAGGAATGATAAAAGGGAATGAAGCTTGAAAGGCACAGGGGAGATTGTGGTTTGGTTTAAGCTGGTTTAATGTAAGGGGCAAGAGTTTAAAAATTTTTAGTGGTTTCTTGGTTTTGTATCCATCACAGAGGTAGAATCCTATCTGCCTTTGCTGAGCACTTCTTAAGCCACTGGACTTCCAAAGGGGTTTATGGAGTAGGGAAGGAGAGAGTGGCAGAAGCCACTGGTTCATGTTTCTCCCAGTTTCTAGTTGACTGAGCAGAGACAATCACACATACTTCCACTGCTTTCCTGATTTACTACAGAAGGAGAAGGCACAGCTGTTACAAGAATGTCCTGTAACAGGAGATGTAATATCACTAAGATTCTTCCTAAATCTTTTGAAATACAGAGTTTACAAAAAACTTGCAAAAGCATATTAAAAAGAAAAAACCTTCCAAACCTTGGCCATGTGCTCTCTGCTAGCTACAGCACATAGTAGCAAAACTTGGGACAATTCCCCCCTCCACCCCATTAGTATCACCTTTCTCTCTGTTTTCCAGCAAGAGCAAATGGACAGCACATCCTCAGAGATGAAGAATTATGAGGGAAGGGCAGGGTGTGGGAAAGGAAAGTGCTTAATTGAATGGGGTTTTTGGGTTCTTACTTCATATTGCAGAATTTGTTTGTCCTTGATGGCTGGATTAGCAAGAACTGAATTTGAAACAAACCTATTTAAGGTTTGCTAAAAAGTTAATCATTATTGAAATGGTTCTGAGGTAACAATTTTAGAGAAATTATGTCAGTTCTTGGGCTATCTAATTTCAGCATTGCTAAACAATAATTTAATCATTAGTAGAATCATCCAAGAAAATACAGCAGTAGTAGCATGAGTGGAAAGGTGCTTCTCTTCATTGAAATACATCCTTTTGATTATGAGCATTCCAGCTCATGACTGTTAAGACTTGGTGTTAGCCATGTGTTTTATAAAATAATGTTTTCTTTTGACATCCAACTCATTTACAAACACAATCAGCAAAAGCAGCAGCAGAAAATTCTTTCTGTGTGCTTTTCCAGTAAAAAGTACGTGTGAAGATACACACCCATTACCACACTTGGATTTTTTAGCTGGGCATATTGTGATATGCAGTGGGTAATGGTTTTAAACTGAAGGGGAGAGCGGGTTTAGATTGGATATTAAGAACAAACTCTTTTACAATGAGGGTGGTGAAACACTGGAACAGGTTTCCCAGAGATGTGGAGGGTGCCCTATGCCTGGAAAATTCAAGGTGATGTTAGAGGGGGCTCTGAGCAACCTGATCTAGTCAAAGGTGTCCCTGTTCATTGCAGGGAGGTTGGAACTAGATGATCTTTAAAGGTGCCTTCCAGCCCAAACTGTTCTGTAATTCCTGCAGATCCCAGTCTGTGCCCTCTCACTTCGATAACCTGATGACTGCTGCTTAGTTGAGTGTTTCAGCCAATTCTACAACCCTGCAACTGTGATTTAATTTAGATCCCATTTCCTGGAATTGTTTATTGCAGCTGCATAGCAGATCAGCACAAAACCCTTACTAAACTTAAATGACATTCACTGCTGTCCACTTACACACCAAGCAGGTCACACTACTGAAGGAAATTAGACCGGTTTGATACTGTTTGTCCTTGACAAAATGTTTTGTTCTATTACTGCAGAATAGGGAGGAGATTTCCAAGAAATTCTCTCCACTAATTTTGTGTACTTACCTGTACCTTCTTGTATTTCTTTTACAATGGCAGACCTTGATTAAAAAAAAGGGCATTCTGTACTTGTATCACAAAAGAACTGTAAAGTTACACATTTTTAAAAGATCAGGACTAATGGAACAATATGGTCAGAAGTTGGCTTTTGTTGCTCAGATGCTTTTAAAAAAAAGTTTTAAAATGTTCTGCACTCATCTCATCACTTTAAATGTCAAAAAGAAATAGAACAACATTCAGCAGTGCTGTGAGGCAGCAAAAATATCCCTTCAATGCAAATTGTAGCAACTTAGAAATTGTTTTGTTATCTTCTTTTAGGTATGTTGTTACAAACTCCATGGAATTTCTGTAAGTACTTTAGTTCCTTTTTTTTTAAACGATGCAAATCTTTTACAGATTTTTAAATTAACATTCATATAAATAGGTGAAGAATGCCTTATTTCATATCTGTGAATTAGTTATACTACTTTTATCTAAAATACCAGGTAAAAAATACATTTGCAATAGATATTTTAGTGGCTAGAAAACATGAAACTCTACACATCACTAAAGGTTAATTAAGGTGAACACATTTCGTATCCCTCATTATCATGAGGGATACAAACTGGAGATATCATTATTTGTGTACACATTCAGGGAAAACAAGATAAGCGAGTGATTATTCGAAGTTCAAGTTGAAGTTCTCAATCTGCATAAAGATTTCCTATGGATTAGAATACATGGTGCACAAGAAATGTTATTTGAAATTGAAAGTACTGACATGGTTCTTGCAGTTCTAGGGTCTTAACTAAATTGGAAGAGAAAGCCCAGTATCAATAAAAAAAAGAACAGCCAGGCAAAACCCTCCCTTCCTGCTGTATCCAACTTCATCAATAACTAAAACCAACAATCAGACAGAGAATGCAGAGTACTTACTGAAGAAATTATACTAATAATGGGGTTAATGAATTGTATACTTAGATGTCTACAAGCATCTTCAGGGTGCAACAGACTCGATAGGAGACTCACGGCTTTCACTGGAACATACTGGTTTTTACCTCCCAAATGCCCTTCCTTAACTTTAATGACAAAAAATTGACATCAATCAGTAACAACCTGTTGAGTGCTCCAATTAAAAAGTACATAAACTCATAATTACATGCTGATATTTAATTCCAGAGTGCTAACATGTCTTTGCATGTGTTGCTCTCCCCTGTTTGGCCTGAGTGGGTGCTTATGACATGAACTACTCAATTGAACTTCATACAATTATTAAAACATTATTTTACCTGAGCAATTTCACCTTTATTTGTCTTCTTCCAGGCATAGAACATTCATTCTTTGTTGATATTTTGAGTTAGCTAAAGTAAGGAAAATTTTGTTCAAATATCAGAAATTCATTTCAGAATAAGCACAAGGAATATGAAATAAAGCAGGATACCTAATTTATTTGACCAACAAAGTTCACCTCTTTTATGCTACACTGATGTTCAGATTACCTCAAATTTAGCAAAAGGTCCACAAGAGCCCTGCAAAGAAAAGAAAACAAATTAGAGATACAGTGCATGTGAAAACTGTTCTCAGAAATTATCAACTGGCCTTTTTTCCTTTGATCTTTTACTAGAAAATTTTAACCTGCTACAAGTATGTAACTTAGTTTCAGTGAGCTGAACTCAGCTTTTAACGTACCTCAGGTGTTGGGCCTGCATGAACAAGATGGGGATTTTAGGTAGGGACAAAGGTTTTGGGCTTGGTTTTTCCTCCCCAGGTTTTACACGTTGTAGTCTAGACCTACTCCACCTCTAATAGCTAAAATGTATTGATACTGATTGATACTACATATATATGTTATATCAATACAGAGTGCATTTTAATGTTTGCTCACTTGCAAATCAAAGAAAAATAATCTTCAAAGAAAATCTTGCAAATGGAAACATTTGTCTTGATTTCTACATGATTATATAACATGCATAATTGTCTGTACGTACCCAGGAAATTTTCTAGATGCAGGAAACCTTTTAACGATGATCATAGTTTAGTTTTTCATCATAAATTCTAACCCATTTGAAAACTTTCTATGTCCTTGTTCAAATCAGAGATCTATTACATCACCTTCATGGAAGTGTTCACATCCAGCTGGAGCAAGGGAGAGGCACTTCAACACAGCAGAGTTGTTACAGCATATTTACTGTAAATTCAGTGTTAGAAACACAAAAGCTGGGTTCATGATGCAGCCTGAAAATACCGAGTACATCACTTATATGCAGAGTTTTGTGGGTCCTGACAGACTTTGGATTTCTAAGTGTTGGTCTCAAATGTGCTTTTGGTCAAACAGGTGTTGTATTGGCAGTAACTATAATGAATATAATCAAAGAATGTTGCAGGTCTAATCAGTGTAAGCTCAGAACACCTTATTTCCTGAAACGAGGTGCAGGTATCTTGTCCTTAGTATTTGTGTGATTTATTTGATTATTTACCTGTGATTCTATGCAAGCACAAGAGGCAGAGAGTAGGTGTGTGTATAACTGTGCCAAGCAGGACCTGAATCCTACTGTACATTGCACCCCCATTGGGAAAATGGGCACCACCCAACAGTGATACCTTGGAAGGGAACATTCAGGAACGCTGATGTAATTCTCACAATCTAATTATAATAGATATAATTAATAAGTGACTGTATTTCAGAAGAAATTATCCCAAGCTGCTGCTTTGTTGTATGGACTAAATAGAAATTGTCTTAAGAGACTCATCAGACTTTGTTGTACTTAATACCAGACACCTATAAAATGTGTAAAAATTACTAAAGATGCTAATTCAAAACAAACATTTTGTGAACACAGAAGTTATGAACTTTCTAAGTGATCTGAGACAATGATTTATCTTTTCCAAAAGTTAACCAAAACCACTCAGGAGTTCCATTCCCTAGAGGTAATGCTGATTTATTCTCATTACTCACAGAGAGCAGTTTATCTCCCACTGCTGTAAGAGGTATGCTGGCATCTACTGATCAAGGAATCCCTGTTTCTGCTGTTTCATCCATCAACAGGTTATCAAGGGCTGCATTTTTGCTTGAGGAAAGCAAACACATCACACTTTCCCACAGAAAAGGGGTCATATGAAGCAATTAATGGAAAAATGCACTGGAGATTAGACCCACAAAGCTCAAAACAAACATCTTTTGAGTTGAATGTGAAGTCAAGAGAATGCTTTTTTGTAGGACTATTATATTAATAGGGCTCCCAGGAACTACTTGCCCTCTCATTGAGGATGTTACCCAGAAAGAATAAATCACCACAACAGTAATTAAATGTTTCTATTTATTTTTTCATTAATACAGCATTTCCTTCCCCACAGACAAATAAAAAGAATCATTCATATGATATTTATTGAAGAGCTATGAAAATAGGGTGCTATAGAATCTCTTGCTTCTTTTGGAAGACAATCTGGTTTAGTATTATTCAGAAACATCACTACAGATGATGCCTACAGAATAATGAACCTTTTTCCCCCAACCTAAATATCCATAATGGATGCAAGGCACATAAGAGTGTATTAATTTTGTGAACCAGGTTCAACCCAGTACTCAGAACAGAGATATACCACATGAAAAGGTATAAGAATTATTATTTGAAGAGAAAGTCTATTAATGATGACAGCAGATTAGGCTACTGCCAGATGGTGAATTATTCTACTGGTGAAGATTAGAGTTTTGATTTCTTCTGGAAGAAGCTGACAATAGCATTTACACATTCATCAGACAACCACCTCTCCGTCAGCACTTCACACTCTCTACTGTTGACTGCATGGAGCTTCTCCTTTTCCATACTTCGTAACAGCTGCTTGGACACTGCCAAGGACTGGAGAATAAAGAGAGGAACATTAGGAGGGTAAGTTTTCTATACTTTAATGCTTCAGGAAATAATACAAAGCCCTCACTGGAATCCTAACCCAACTGCATTAACATCACATCTCTCAGCTTTTAGTCAACATTTTCGCCAGAAGTATTTATTGCATTTAATTCCCCAAACTGCTAATAAGGTGGAGAAGGCTCATGGGAAGCAAACCAGCAGTCCACTAAGTGCTCATTATCAGGGTAGATGGTCAAAAAGAAACAAAACCCAGTCAACTGTCTGCAGTGCCAAATGCAACCCACATTACCAGCAGCTGGCACAGCTGTGTCCTCCTGTTCAAGGTAACGCAAGACCACTGTGACTTCAGTAGTTTTGCCAACTCTAAACTAGGGAGCAGGATCACTGAATTCAGCAAAAATTGAAGCCACCCAGCATCATCTTGAACACCCAGAGTGCACACAGTACAATTAATATTGCAGAACCAGTGGTAAGGTTCTTAAATATAAACTATTGCCAAAATAAAAACCTAGGAAAAGGCACTCCAGGCACTCACAGAGACACTGCACAGGTGGAGTAATCAGTTAATCTGTAAGGCTTTTCAGCCACTGCATTTCTGTGGACAGTGCACTATCTTAGATGCAGACAGAGCAGAAGAGAGGGATCTGTTTCCCAGCAGCAGAGGGAGAGATCTCTGCTTGAGGGAAAATATATTGATCCTCATTATTTCAATTAAGGATGAAGTGAAATGAAGTGAAATGAAGTATTATTATAGGTTTGGCAGAAGAACTGGGAATGCTACAGGCTTACAAGGTGGAGAAAAATGAAAAATACTGACATTTTTGGGGAGACTTGCATAAGCTTCTAATCTTGCCCAAACTTCCTTCTGGAAACTGCTGTCAGGGAAGACCTCAGTCACAAGTCCCTGGGCACAGGCTTCTGCTGCAGTCAGCTTTTTATTGAAAAGCAACATCTCACTCGCCTATGTAAAAAAAAGAAAGTGTGATTCAACACGACACAAGACTTGAGTAATCTGACAGGGAAGCTGCATGCTTCCACATCACATTCATTTTACTCTCTTGCTTGTTAATATCTGCCCTCTGAAAAGAACAGAGAATAGATTATTATTATTATTATTGTTATTATTAAGGAACCACCAGATACTGTCTGCTTCAAAGCCCCTGCTCGAGCAGGGTACTCAGTCCCATCCTTCAGGCCATAATGAAGAGGTTAAGCAAGTATCACACCCAGTGTCAACGCCTGGGCTTCACCACTAGGGACTGGCCTACAGTTCCTACTGTTCACTAGAACTGGACTATGTCTTTCTGAGCAGAGCTCCAAGGCTGCAATCTGAAATTACCTCATCATAAATGTGTTTGGTCACTTCTCCAGTGACTCCAAGATTTCTAGAACATGTACTGGCAGGCTGTGTCTCACTGAACAGACTACTCTTGATACCTGGATGTCTATGAAGCACTTGCTCTGCTCTTTACAGATCTAAACCCGGCTCAAAAAAATACATTATATTAATGCATGAAATATCAGATAAGTATTTCAAACTACCCAGAGTTTTTCTGTGGTATATCAAATGAAGCAGAAAGGATTTATGCTGTTCTGAGAAAAGAAAATTTGGATTCTGTTTCTTCATGTTTCTTTTTCCTTTTTTTTAAAGTTACTATTACGTAGTTTCCTTATTTCTAGAGCAGACAGAGAAAATAAGAGTATGGACAGACCACAGTTGCTCTCACGGTCAGAGGATACCAATACACAAAGGTCAGATGATCCCACAGGCAGTGCAGTCATTCTTACCTTGGCTAAGCCCATGATTTTTGGAAACAGGTAAGAGGAACACCCCTCTGGGCTCTGCCCAAGTTGACTAAATGGGCTGTGAAATGTAGCCTGGAAAAAAAAAAGGAACAAAATAAAGGAAACCTTACATCACAGCATGGAATTGAAGTACTAGCACTTAATTTTCATTTTAAATCTTCTACTGAGACAGAGTTCACCAAACACATCTGAACTGTTACCATAATAGGCTTCAAACGGCATCTGGAATCATTGCTTCATCCTTTCAATGCACCCCAGAGCTGGCTTGTATAATTCCATTCCCTTACCCAACAACTCTACTGATGAAGTTATATTATTTGAATACAGCACTTAGAGAAACTAATGTGCAAAGTCTTTACAGAAAGGATGTTCATGTACATCTGCCTTAAAAGTTATTAAATACATATTCCAAATAACTTAGGAGGCAAACAGCATTTTTGCCTTTCTGAAGACGCACCAAGTTTATTCTTCTCCTGAAAAATTCAAGTCACTGAATCTTCTTTCCCCAAATTCTAAGCAAATCTAAAAAGAGCCTCTGCCAGAAATGCAGCAAGGGGTCATACAAAATAATACCATAATTGCAAGTTAGAACTGAACAGTGAACAGAGAACAATCAACTTTTTAAAAAATCAATTAAAAAAAAACCCCAGAAATGCAAGGCAAAAATATGATGCATTTTTCAGTGATTATATATACAACCAGTAAAGGAAGTTCAAGTATGAATTTCAAGCCATTCACGAAAGAAGGATAATATTAACAGGACAAAAAATTTCATGCTTATTTGGATTAAACTTCAACTAAATCTATACTAACCCATGGCTGTAAGGAGATGATATGCTGAAGGGAAGTGATTAGACTTCCAAATAGTCTAAATAAAGTTGAGAGGTATGAGTAAGAAGATACTATTGAATATGGACAAGTTAAAGTTTGTCAGGAACAACTTGGTATGTAGCATATGACATACTATAGGGTAAATTGTTTTACTGGCAACTTTATAGCAAGGGATCCCAGTGTTAGGTCAGCCCACAAGTATGTACATCAACATAGTGATTTGATTTTTGACACCCAACACAGTGGGATGTCAAACCAGAAATACAGCCTGCAGAATGTGGAGAAGTTCTTCTGCTCCATTTCACGTCAGTAAGACATGAGCTGGAGTGATGTGTCCAGCTTGTACCACTATGCTTAAAGAGACACAGAGCAAATGGAAGGAGTCCAGAGGAACGTGCCTGCAGGCCACATGAGGAAAAGCTGAACAAATGGCAGCTGTTTAGCTCAAAAAAAAAAAGACTGAGAAGCGAAGATAAACCTTAGATATATCTAATAGGCTAAGTACACTGCTGGCTAAGGTCATTCTAAGGTAGGATGAATATAGACTGTTCTTTAAACTGAGGAACAGAAACAACAGGTTCACCCTGTAGCAAAAAAAGATCAGATGAGAGGGGCGAAAGAGGGAGAATCTAACACTTTTCTAGTAAAAAAAGAGATCTATGGACCATAACTGACTGAATAAATCGTGCACATTAGACAAGCACATGACAGGAGTGACATGGTCATAAGTGATCTGTAATGAATTACTTCAGCCAGTTACTGAACTTCCATTCCAGAACAAACTTTTTCTCTCCCTTTCACACCTAAAAGGGGCCTTACAAACATCATTTCACATCAGCTTAGAAGAGGGGCTCTTAAAAAAGAGCCTCTAAACTGGAGTCAGTAACTTGATAAACACAACTACAGCATGGGAAATTCCATGCATGTTAACCACTGGCAGATGTACCCCTGTGCTGGTAATTAATATAGGTAGGTGTTCCTTGATGTGATACACAAAACCTTTAGACTTTTCTGAAGTGTTCTTTTCTTTCAGATTACCCCAAATCAAATAATATTTAATACAGACAGAGGCTTAAAGACTGTCTTGGGATAGGCCATGTAATGTACTTACCCTGTCAGAAGCATAGACAAGGTCACACAAACCAAGGACTGTTACACAGATTCCAATGGCTGGGCCATTTACCACTGCAATCAGTGGTTTAGGAAAATCAATAAAATGACCCACAAAGTCTCTGGAGAGAAGGGAAAACAGAAGATGTAAGATGTAAGAGACACATCTCAAGTGTTTTTCATCCAATATATACAAATTTCAAAACACGTGATTAGACACTGCATGACAAAACCCAAGAGCTAGATAGAAACTACGTAGCCTTTGGTTTTTCAGCCTTTCAGAAATGAATTCTAACAAAATAAGAGCTATTTGAAACAGCTGCATTTCCTTAGCAACTAAGAATCAAACATGACCATGTCAGCAGAGCTTTACTAGTTCCTGTGATCAAGTTATGGAAGTGTTTTCCTCTTCAGTGACAGTTGCTGGATACAGCTCACTGACAAGAGTCCTCTGCTTGTACATGCATCCCAACTCCACCCATGGGATGATCATTCCTTCACAGACTCTGTTCTGCAGTGAAGCCCCAACAGGCAGCAACACTGTGATGTTACCACAACACAAAACTCCCTAGTGCTCTTCTGCACAGGTTCAAGAAACAGCATTTTGCTTCATCTGACAGCTGCTTCTCCATCCAAGAGGTGCAAAATGCATTCTCAAAATAAAACATTTTCTAAAACTTGGAAAATGTTGTAAGAACTCCATTTCTCTGGCATCTCTGTGCGTTAGTTGTGGTGGAACACTGTGCCTGTGTAACAGTAAGAGCCCAGCAAACACAGGCTTCTCACAAGAGCAAGGCTAAAGACCACAAAGCACACGAGACTCTGCATTATGCTGAACACCCTACAAAACACTGCAGGCTGGAACACTTGCCAGGTACCTCTGAGTAACATCTTCACAACAGGCTCACACTGCATCATTATCACTTCAAGGGGCAACTGTGATCCACAGAGAAAGCTCACCTAAGTAAAAGCTGCAAAACTGAGTACTTGCAGTTCATCTTTAAAACATAAATCAAACCCGCTGCTTTTCTGTGTATTTTAGCTTTTCCACCAATTGCAAGTGCCTGAGGAAACAATCCAATTTGCAAGCATCTCTCAGATGCAATTATCACATACAGAAGTAAAAAAGAAAACAAAATCTGCTTAAGTAGGGGAAAAAAAGAAACAGCCCCTTGTGTCAGATGGTATCCCTGATCTTCTTGGCCTTAGAAAATAAATTCATTTAACAGTCAAATTCAAATTTAAAGGCAGAACCAAGATCTCAGAATTACTGGGCAATTTTGAACAAGTTCATTACACCTGTCTCTATTTAAAGAAGTCTGACAGCGAAGGTATTTCGGCATTTCCTGCTAGTGTAGACACTGCTGGATATCAAAAATCCCACAATTTTTTCATTTACAGTTAAAACAATGTTACTTTTCATTTTATCTGCATGTACTGTGGGGACTAAACAATGAAATCAAGCCTTCAGCATCACCATATTTAAAAAGACTTCTAATATTAATCTATTTATTTCATACAATTAATACCACTTCTTGCCACACCAACTTTGTGTTTATGCACAGGGCGTGCCCTTAGACACAGTCACCTAAACAGATGAATCGTAGCATAACTGGGTCCCTGCTGTTGTGTTTTCTAACCATGCCTGCAAATTATATTTTACCCATTACAGTAACTTATGCATATATGAAACTAAGATGTTCTACTTGAGTAATACTGCTCCATCTTTTGCCATCTTCTCCATTTCACCAGGCTGGACATTAGTGAAATTATTCAGATCATTTCCACTACTGTAGTAGTCTCCATTTCCTGCAGAGAACACATAGGAGTAAATGCACCAATGGTTTCTGAGTAGGAAAGAGAAGAGTAGCTTTCATTAATTACATTTACAAAAGAATTTCATCCCAAGTGTCTAATATTGTTCAGTAATTAGAGGGATTTTCTCAAAGTATATGCAATATCTTAAAGGACATCTGTAGTTTAAAAGTAAGTTTCTGACTGTCAATTTGTTGACAATCAGTAAAAAGCCAAAGAACGTTAACTGTGAAATATTTGATGGGGAAAATTAATTTTCTTTTTTTTCTGTAACAGTGTCAGATGGAAAAAATATTTTATTTCTTTCCCTGCATACTTCCTTAGGATTTTTTTTCTGTCAATTCATAAGCAGTCAAACAATTAGATGTGAGAAACTTTTCTTAAAACAGGACAATGGAAATGTAAGTTGATGCATCTCCCTTCACCCACCTTCAAACTGATGAAGAAATCAAAAGTAGACAGAATAATCTACTTAATACGTGGTACAGTTTCACATTTTTAATGATCTGTTTAGAAAAAGGCACAGCAGTCTAAGGATAAGACTGACAGCACTGCATTGACATCACTGTACTGGAAGATGGATTCTTCAGTAAGAAACAGGTAAGCTGGTATTCAATGTATGAGCCAGTCTGAGGCACCGCCAAAAAAGCAAGCAGCATTTGAAAGCTAGACTGCATGACTTAATTGCCTAAATCACCCTATGTTCCATGAGGACATTCAAGGATGGGACCTACTTTAGACTGCAGTGCTCTCATTCACTGTGTGCAAAGGAACAGAAAGGTTTGTGCAGAGGTGTTTGCTGTCGACTCATGGCTATACATGGGTTAGACTTTCCAGCTCCAGTTGTGTGAATCACCCTTCTTATCTTGTAACCGCTCTATTGCCCAGTCATTGCTAATGAAAGGAAATTCAGCATCCTGGGAATGGGAACCAGGTGTTGATAAAGCAGACAGTGGAGAAGAATTTGCATGCAATTACCTCAAAGTAAACAGGTTTAAGCCCAAATTCACCTTGAATTCACACTACTTAGTTGCCAGCTAAAACTCAAGTTTTGGCTAAATTCCTAAAAAGACACTTCTCTGCAATGAGGATGGATCAGACAGGCAGCTATTCAAAAGTAATAAAGCCCTTAGGAGTATTCCATGTCCATCTTCTCAGCTGAGAATGATGTTTTGATGTAACAGCAAGCTTACCTAAGAATTTGAAACACCAGCTTGAAGAAAATCTGCCAAAAGACTTTGGAAAAATCTTTGGTCTATAATATAGGAAAGATTTTCCTCTCAATCTTATCTTAGTCTAAACACAGGTAGGTATTTCATGTCAGTACTGTACTTTGGTATAATATAAAACATACCAGTAATAACTGCTATGGTAGAATCATTTTTTCCAGCTTCTTCAAGTGCTTTGATAATTTCTCTGTACATCTGCATAAAAGGAAAATCAACAAAGTACAAATGTGATGCTGCAAAAGAACATAAAGATGAGATTGACACTGACAATAAGGAACTCAAGAGACAGATTAGCTATGATCCTTTAAAGTACTGAAAAATTTGTCATGTGCAATAAGTTTGGTATTACATGTGAAGTACTTCTGACCATAAAGACACACACTTGCAATACTCAAAACTTCCAGTGCAAACCTAAAGGACAAAATAAGGTCCTTTGGAGAAACAAACACTGACTTGAAACAGCTAATTTCAATACAGCAGTTTAAGTGGACAAAATAACACACTGAAGAATCCGCAGCAGTGGGGTGAAGACCCTGCTCTGGTATCTCTGCAGTTGTGAACCAGAATGATTGTGATGCTTCCAACAGGAGGGACTTACTCATGAAGGTAACTATGGGAAACAGAAATCACCTACACACACATGCAGTAGTGCTGAGCCAAAGGCTGCACAAAAGCTTTGTTATAACTCAAGGCTGCAATCAAATCTTGCATCCAAAACACAGGCCAGTCTTCCTGCAGTTTGCCATTTTAATTTAGTGCAGACCATAATCCTATATTAAGTTTGAAAGAAACCAAGACACACAAAAAGCCCAATTTGTAAAATTTCAGCTGAATTATTTCACTTTGTACTAGATGTTTGCTCCTTAGATTGTTGTAGGAATCAGAAGAGTAATCCCTCATAAAATTCACACCACCATGCTTCAGTCAGTTCTGCTAAACCAGTAGTAAGAACTCTTTAAAGATTTAAGTAGCTTATTCAGAAAGAAAAAAATCATTAATCCTCTCAAGTTCATTTCTTTACCTGATGGTTGATGGCATTTTTCCTATCAGGCCGGTTAAACATTATCTTCGTGATATTGTTTTTGGTAGTAACTATTAACGTTTCATAGCCGTCGCGTCTGCCCTCTTCTGGAGAAGCCTCTTTCTGCTGGCTAGCAGATTCTGCAGAGACCAGACTTGATACAAGTTCAGCATATTTCTGTCTGGCATTATCCTGCAAGAAAAGAAAAGAAATTAAAAAACAGGGAAGAAAAAAAAAAGGGGAAAAAAAGGAAAAAATACTAAAAAAAAAAAAGGTAAGACGAAAATAACACACACAAGATTATGAAAAGCTAAAATTGAAATCAGTTACAATATTAATAAAACGAGTACCTGGGTGGAGGGGGAGGGGAAGGTGACTGCTTCAAGACAAAAGAAAACAAAAATCTCTGTTATAATATATTCCAATTAAGGGGGTGAGGATGGGAACATGTTGTATTTGAACACTGCAGAACATGCTTCAAGTCACCTTAAAAGCAGCAGCAATAGGTTCACAAAACAGAAGTGCATAGATGCTTGGATGATGACATTTATTTTGCTGGAAGAGTGCCCCCATCCATGCTTAAGATTACCAGAGAGACCTTTGTCAACATTCCCAGCATTTACACATTTCTGTGGATCCTTTCTTTCTGCTTTCCAGTTGGACATTTCTCTAATAAAAGTTTTTATTTTAGAATAGTGTTGCTGAGAATAAGAGCACTGAAATGGATCTTATGGCATTTTAAAATTGCTTGAAGACAACAGTTTTCATTTAGCACTAACATGACACTCAGAAGCCTGAAGAATCCTGTCTCCCTATTTCTAAAGTAAGCAGTGATTTTAAAGAATTTTAAGTACTTGGTTGTTACAACCTATTGGCTTGAAAGGATAATATACTTTGAACAATTCTATAACCCATAATGAGTAGCACATGAAATTGTCTATCCACTCTCCACTCTAAATTGAGGAGCCAATTCTTCTCCTTAAGTATTTCCTGACTACTCCTAAAAGCTGCAGGGCCATTTCAAAAATAAATCCAAAACCCCAAACTAAAAAAAACATCAAAATGCACCCCAAAAAACCCAAAGCAGAGCAGTATGTTATATTCATGAAATTATGCAACTGCGTTTTCTTAAAAAAAAAAGGAAAAATTCAAAAAAAACCCCTCTATATTAAACAAACTTTATGACTGAGCTCAGCAACTACTACTGAGCAGCAGGCCTAATGCAGCACTGACACAGCTGATTTGAAAAGCTTGTTTCCTTCATTTAATAGCAACTGAGGAAACCGTGGTAGCTATATGCAGTCAGACTTACTAAAGCCTGCATGAAAAAGGAATGCTTATGTATCTCTGCATCTTTATTCTTCCTGCTTGCTTCACTTGACTTCTCTAAAGGTTATGAAAGATACTAAAAATGTCAAGATGTATTGAGAAAGAAAGAATGAAGAGAGGCTCTCAATACACCAGTTTTTCCTAGTCTTTTAGTCAACAGCATAAGAGACTGACATTTTAAAATGACAAAGTTATGAATATGCTGAATTCAGAGATTTGGGTTTTGTTGTAAGAACTGAGAAGCTAAATCCATTTTTCTTAAAGACAAGAGCAGAACAGACCATAATACAAAAGAACACTACTTTTACTGGAAATCACCATGTAAGATCTCTTATGCAGATACAAGCTGGCAGCAATAATGCAGACCTAGGCTTACACACTAAAAAAAGAAAAGAAAAACATCTCCAAACACTGAAGAAGTGAAGTGATTGAGGAATACAGTGGGAAACATTTTGATGGCTGAAGCAGAGTTGCTCAACTAGCATGTAATATTTCTTGTCATCAGCCACCCACTTAAAGACCAGACACTTCAAGGTCAGGTAATCTACACAGTATCTAAGTGAAATTATGGGTTTTGTCACCTGAGACAAATTGCCAAGAGAGTTCCATGCATCCCACTTGGCTTTCTTGACAAAGTCCAGCATACCTGGTTTTGGAGCATTGCAGGGACCTTCAGTAGCCTGAAAAGAGAGTGAAACAAACTTCTTCAAATCTTTGATTAAAGCATTCTATGATCAGTTTTCCTGAAGAAAAATAAACTATTGGAAAGTAATATTTCAAGTGGGAGGCAGGAAAGAAAGAAAGAGTACATGTATGAGCTCACTATTATTAATTAGTAAAGCTACCTGGAACCATCAGCTGTCTTTAAGGTTTTTTTAAATGAGTTACTGATTGCCTTCCTTGACATAACAAGCCACAGCCTGTACTGACCCTGCAGCCAATCCTGATCCACCAATACTTCCCCAAATACCAATACAAGCCTTGCTATGGACATAAAGCTATTTCTAGAAAGGTCCCCTTTCATGCTGTGGTAAAGAACAACCTTCACTCAAACTGTGGAGGAACAGTTCCTTGAATTCAAAACAGACAAACAAAAAACCCCAAACAAAACCTACAATGACCATACAAAAAAAAAGAGAGGAAAATACCACAGAAATTAACTTTCAAATATCAACACCATTATATTATAGTCCCAGATGACTGCAGATACAAGAAATTTAAGAGGAAGCATGCAGTCTACTCTTTTTTTTCTAGGCATAAGCCATTTTCCAAAGCTGAATCAACGTTATTATATGGAAGGCATCCCACAATTGATGTAATTTTGCTCTATTTCTTTGAATAAAGGTTTCTACTCAAAGCATGAAAAACCAGGTTTGGCTCCCCTCAGAATTTAGGCATTTTAAGGGGCTGACATTTCAAGAACAGAATTTGAGCACATAAAATCAAGAGCCTGTTTACACACAATACATTTGAACAGCCTGTATTTTAAATAAATTTTACAGGTCCATCCCCTCAGGTTATAAATGCCCCTAAGCAAAAAAAAGTAAGTCAAGTCAAGCCTACCTGTTTAAACAGAGCATAGAGTTTCAACTTCGTTTCATTCCCAGGATCCTTTTTCAAAAGCTTCAGCTGTTCTTGAGCCTTTTGGAAGTCCTTCTGGCTGACCTGCATGGTGGCTGCAGTCATGTGCAGGTGAATCGCTGGAATGTAAACAGCTTGTGTTGGCCTGGGAGTAAGCAGGGAAAAAAAATCCCATTACTTGACTTTTGTGAAAGACTAGAGGAGAAACAGATACGCTGCTTTTTAAGACATTTAAAGTAAATGTGAAACATTACATACAACACTAATTAAAACAACAACAACAAGAAAGATACTCAAAGTCACAAGAAAGTTGGTTTAGAAGTCTGCTTTTGCTGTGATATAATTAACCTTTGAAAACTATTAAATTTTATTAATTATTTAAATCTCATCCCCTTGTACTCAGCACCTTGAATAATGCATTCGGTTCTGGGCCCCTCACTACAAGACAGACATTTTGGTGCTGGAATTTGACCAGACAAGGGAACAAAGCTGGTGAAGGGTCTGGAGCACAAGTCCTATGAGGAGCAGCTGAGGGAGCTGGGGCTGTTTAGCCTGCAGAAAAGGATGCTCAGAGGGACCTTATCGCTCTCTACAGCCGCCTGGAAGGAGGGTGTAGCCAGGTGGGGGATGCTCTCTTCTCACAGGTAACAACTGTGAGGATGAAAGGGAACAGCTTCAAGTTGCACCAACCAAAGTTCAGATTGGCAAAGAAAATCTTCCTAATATCCAGACAGGTAGCCAGGCACTGGAAGAGGCTGCCCAAGGAAGTGGTGGAGTGAGTCACCGTGCCTGGAGGTATTTAACAGAGGTGTCTATGTGGTATCTGGGGATGAGGTTTAGTGGCAGATAAAGCAGTACTGAGTTAATGGTTGGACTTCATGATATCAAAGGCCCTTTCCAACCTAAATGATTCTCTCATTAGCAGCTTTATATGTCCACAAACTAAGATGAGGATGCAGCCTGTCTGCCCTTTGTGATCTTTTCAAGCGTGTGTGCTTCTAGCTAGAAACATTTCAGTTTGAAAGCCTGGTTCTCCAATCAGGGCAGCACAAGTGAAGACTAATTTCAAAATGTTCTTTGGAAAAGGACTAGCTGTGAACCAGCTTGTAGGCACTTGAGAAAAAAAAAGGCAGTCAAAATATTCTGGGAGAATAACTTCCCATCAGAAAAAGGCAATTCCATCAAAACTGCGTGCAAAAATACCAAACCTAACCCAACTCTATAATGCTTTGTAAAAACAGTTTTACTTCAGTAAAGTTTGGTATCAAAAGCCAAGAAGTCTAATAATTTTGACTTCTTTCAAGAGGGCGAGAGGGCATTTTTACTATTTTTAAAATGTTTGCAGTTTATGTATGAAGCTTCCTTCTCTATTCTAGTAAAAAGAAAAATAGCCTAACTTTCCCTACTCTAGCTTACAGACACACCTGTCTTGTTAGAACATCATATATGACAGATTTCATAATCAGTCTCATTTGAAAAATTAATGAGTATCTCAAATGGAAACTGACAGAATGCTTAATCAATTTAATGTTAATATTTCAGTTACAGGACAATAATTTAAAAATCATGAAGATTCTGCCTTTCTATACAGCCTAATGAGAATTTTAAAGATGTTCTACCACCTACCTCAAAAATATCCTCATTGCTCTTATTTCTTAAAGAAAATTCATTTTCTGCTGCAAGCCTAAAAGTTGCAGGCAGAAAGTGTGAAGAATGTAAACAGTCCCCCATTAATTTTATTCCTCTTTCATTTTATGCAGCTAGATGGTTTAGGTGTCTTGTAAAAATGTTTGTAAGATCTATTGGTTTTATGTCCTATTGCAGCCTTTCTTTGTTAATAAAATCTAAGTTCTGACATTTTGGAGATACCAAGTTTGAATGACAGACATGGAAAGAATATTTTTTGCTATACACAGAATTTCCTTCAAAGTGAAAGAATTTCAAAATTTGCTTCAAAATCTTATGCCAGTAGCAAGAAACCTATCTGACCAATACAGAATGGAATAGGGTATCAGAAAAGGTCGCAGGAACAGAAAGTCCTTTTAGTTGAGTTGATGAGCTGTAAGCCTTTATTAAGAGAGCAGCACGCCCAGACAAACATGGGGTAAACAACTCTCACTGTAACCAATATTGAAGCTGGTGTGTTCAGAAGCCTCTGCCAGAGTTTAACGAGTTCATCCCTTAAACAGCTGGGGGTTATTTAGCCAATTTGTGGACTCTGTTTCCCGCGTCAAAAAAAACAAACAAAAAACTTTCAACAGGAAAAAGTGCACCTAAATGGATACAGATACAAGTTTTTTAATACTGCATCCTTTTCATTAGTCTGTTCTGGAGTCCCAGAACATGACCCTTTCAGATCCTTTTCCCAAACATGTTTTTGAAATCACATTTACAGGAAGAAATAAGAGTGCAGGAAGAGTAGTTGTTTGTTTTGGTTTGGCTTTTTTTTCCCTCCCATTTTGCCAGCCATCTTTGGAATTACTGGAATGCTACTGCCCCCAGGATGATCTGTGTATCTGCTACAAACTTTCTTGTCAGCCTAGGCAGTGACTGAGGTAGATTCCGTGTTTAAAAATGGAGATTTGGGTTAACACCATGTTTGACAATCTGGATTTCACTCCAGCCTGGCTGTGGTCAATATCATAAAAAAGGCTTTAAGAATCTCTTTTATATACAATTTGATAATGATCATAAATTAACAAAAGTTGAGGATGAGCAGCTGGGGAGAGGAGAATGCCATAGAAGCCAGTCTGAAGTACACACATATATTTGTGGTTAAGGTTGGGTTTTGGTTTTTTTTTTTTTTTGCATTTAACAGGTCACAGTTCTCTTCCTTATTAAGGATGCAAGGCAGACAAATTAGAAGAGGATGAGAAAAAAATTAGGTGAATTAAAAAAATTTTCGCTGGGGAAAAGTGGAATGATCTTCCAGTAAGTCCAGGCTCAGAGGAACTTTGCTGTTTGGTTATATTCACTTTTGCTTCTAAGTTAAAAAATGTTTGGGTAAAACTATCCATTTCAAATACTTCATCTTTCATTTTTCTTTTCCTCCTTACTTACTGATTTATAATAGAAAATTGTGCAACCTATTAAAGTCTGTTTATAAGAAAAGGCCTTTTATCTTTCATTCTTCCTTGCTGCTTGTAGCTCAATTCTCTGCAGGACATTGATGATTCACTCCATTCCTTCTGCCTTCTGATCTCTACAGACATTTCCTACACATCAGAGATGCTCATCAATTCTTGACATACTAAGGCTAAGTTGATTACTATGATTTCTCTATTAAAATAACATCAAAGGATGAAAACACAAAGGAAAAATTAAGTTATTTCACAATTAATTCATCTTGGGCAGGACTTCATTCTTCAGAGGCACACACAAACAGCAGTAAAAGAGCTCCTCGATCCCAAGTAAATCGCACAGAGTGAGGAGATGACTCGACACCTCTCAGCACACACAACAGCACTGCCACCTCCGGCACTGCACAGTGGTGCTGTGCCACAGTCCCAAGGACAGAGGACCTGGAGAGGCTGCTGCAGCACAAGGACAGAGAAGCAGGAGAGGCTGCTGCAGTACATTGTGGGACAACTTGCTCCCTCCATCTGCTGCTCCCTTGCTGTGACACTGAGTCCTTCACAGTCACTCACTGAGCAAATCCACACCCCCCTTTAGCGGCCGCACTTTGCGGAAACCACGCAAGGCAGGCAGAGAGCCTGGAACCCGACATACGAGCTTTTAATCCAAGCAGTAAAAGAAGCCTAGGAAAGGTAATCAAAAACCCTTCTGTATTTCCCTTTCTCATCTACTCACTGCAACAAAGCAAAATGATTTCCTTCACAAAGCTTCCTGTTTATTGCCCTGCACCCTGTGGCCAATTAGCTGCCACTGGCCCACAAATTACCTTCACTGTAGCGGCACCCGCAGAAGAGCGGTGAGGGCTCGGTAACCTCCCCCAGCTGGGTAAAAAGCCAGCCCCCACCAGAGAGACAGAACCAAGAGGAGTCACAGCTTGGCAGAGCAGTCAGAGTCCATGACAAATGCCTGCATATTCCTGCAAGACCAGTCACTGGGGACTTCGAAAGGCGTACACTCTGAAAAAAGAAATAAATCCTGGGCATCACTCCCTGAACCTGAAACATCCAGGCTGACAAGCATTTCATATTTATTCCTTTGCTTCAGACATCTCTTTGTTGTCATTCAGGATATCTTGGAGGCTCACCATTCATCCTATTCACTCTACCTGTTCACTTAAATGTTTCTTATCCCAATAAACATTCAAATGTAAGTCTCTTAAATTTAAGATTTCAATTACACTGGAAGTAATTTCTCACTGTTTATATGATTCACAAAAAGACTGCAAAGCCTGTTAAAGGTAGGCCTCTCACTTCTGTGTAGTTCTGTCACTTGCATAAGGACTTTAAAAGTTAAAAATGCCAACATTTTGTAAAATACTGACTGCTCACTTTCTAACTCTTAAAGCAACATTGCGGTTTCCTCATTAGGATTAAACAGAAGTCAAAAGATCTCTTTGCACAGGAAACATCAGATACACTCAGCAAAAGAAAGGGATGGATATACCTGAAATCCATCTTCCATTTACTTAGTAAGAGCTTTCTTTTAAACGTTAGTAGATCCTGGGGAAATAAAGCACATAGAAAAGCAGTTATAAATCCTATTGAATTGAAAGGATTGAAAGCAGCGGGTGGTGCTAGATACACGGGGGTTTAAAACTCCTGACAGAAATGGGAAAGGGTCATTTAACATTATTTTAAGTAGCTTTAGGGAGACAAGCAAGAAAAAGAGCAGGAAGTGTTGTTCAACAGAAGCAAGAAGCACATTAAACTGTCACTTGGATGAATCCCACAACATCTTTTGTCCATTATGTGCAGCACTTCAGATAACGTGTGCAACGTCCCTTCTTTGCCATGATCACTGTCTCAAGGTGCTGTCATTTTTTCCACTGCTCTTTCCACATGTTCCTCATGCAGAACAGTGAAGGGCATGGTAGCCTCCCCTTGCCATTTCCCACACACAAAGGGTATTACAGCATCATAAAGTGCTGCTATTTCTGCTCATGTTCTTTCCATCTTAAGAGAAAATTTAATGAAATACTGGTTTGCTGCTGCTGTTGTTTGAAGAGCTGTATGAGTTGTTTTTTGTTGGTTTTTTTTTTTTAGCTATGACACAAAGCAATCAATTCCCACAAACCTCAAGGTGCTAAGTGTTTGGTTATAACCTAACACAAGCTTCTGACTGCATGCCTCTCCAGAGTCCCTGCAAAGAAGAGCACGTTTCCCAGCCCAGCCCATAACTGATTTGCAGGTGCCAGCCAGACCTTCAATTGTTCTACAAGGTTCAAGAGCTTAAAACCTATCCCAAGAGCTTGCTCCAGCACCAGCAACTAGGGGTGCTCTGAAGTCACACAGGACAGCAACTAAATGAGACCTTGTTCCCTGTTCTCCTGCTGTGGGGACATATCCATCCACAGTGAGGAACCACGCGTGCTCCCTGCCAAGGTGACTGGGGCAGTCCTTGCCTGCTGTACCACTCCAACCAGGTTCAGGCTTCAGTCGCCCTCTTCCAGCAGTACTTCTCTCATTTTGATCCTGTCTTTAAATTATCCTGATTTTTCTCCCCAGAGGGGAAAAGGGATCTGGAGAAGGAATAGCAACTTTGGATCATTAGTTCAGCTACATCAAGGAGCACAGGAGCAGAGCTGGTGGGAAAGCCTGTCACCACTGGCAATTGCAGCAACTGATAGGAAATGAGGTGTGTGGGGGGGAATAGAAACCTGTATTTAAACTGTAACCATGAGAAAATGAGTGGACCATCTGAAAAAAGAAATTTAACCTGACACACCAAGTTCTCTCATTGTCCCCCTCCCAAGCCTTCATATCAGAATCTCTAACAAGATGAAAAAAAAGAAAGTTTGACAAATAATGACAATGAGCAAAGCATTAGCAGTACCACGCTTCCTTGGTAACCAGGAAAATAATATTTATCATTTTCCATATTCACTTGCAAATGAAATAAATTTAAAAGTTGTACTTCATTTTGCTGACAAGAGGAAGCTATTGTCTGTGCTGTTAACATAAAAGTGATTAGAAAATTTTAATCTGCAGATTCCCCAAGTTATCATTCATCATGCCATTGGTTACATTCTACTGAATCCAAACAGATAATAATGTAACATTAAGGACACATACATTTTTTTACATAGCCCGAGCACTTACACAGCAATGTAAGAGCTTTCCCCATACAGATTAAAGTGGAGAGGGTTCATTTCTGCCATATCTCTCCAGTTATTCTCCCCATACAAGCTACCTAGACCTGAACCAGGAAAAAGAAGAGGCACCTGAAAATGCTAAAGCAAACTGAGCATCCTGTGGCACGTTTGGAACACTCATGCTCATCTGCTGTTGGAAAAAAAAAGGAGAACTATGGAGAGCATAAATGGTAAATTTACAGATAACTTCTGTGTAGTTTCTTCTGGCTGTAGAAGTTTCTTTCTCTATGCCATCTTATTATAGGCTGCTCCCAAAGAAATCCCAATCGCTTAAATATACACACTACTTCTCACCATATACTTTTTTCAGTTTTGTTTTCTATTGAATTATTTTTTCACATGTGCCTATCAAATCAATGATGCCTGTTGCTGCTGTTAGACTTCTGGCTGCAAAGCACTCTTCCTCTAAGTTGTATAGACAGATGTTCTCACAAATAGGAGTTGTGTAGCAGGCAGTGACACTATAATACTAAAAGAAACCTCAGCTTGACAATTTTTACACTAATAAAGGCAAATTACTTCAGGTTTTTATTTCTAGGTCTGTCCTTTCAGGTTTCTTCTCTTATACTGGGAAATGTGCAGTAACCACTAGGAGAAGGGAGGTGGTGAGTGAGTGGCTGCATTGCACTCCAGCTGAGGTTAAGCCCCAACAGGCCTTTTTGATGCCCAGTGTGGGGCACGAAGGGTTGAGATAACAACAGATCTGACCAGAGCATGTTAGAACAAATTTGTTAAAAGCATTTATTAATTTAATAGTTGCTGGTTACAATGCTGTTCCATTTGCTCAGAGCTCCTGCATGTGTGCTCACAGTCCCTGTTCCATCATACGGTTTTATCAGCATCAAAGTTATTCTCTTGAAATCAATGCATGTGGTTCATTTGGGGAAATATCAAGTTTTATTAACCGTGGCAATACCATGAAGGAGATGATGACTCAGTAGACAGAACTCCAGCCTTCCTAAAAAAAACCCCAAGCCATAAGGAAACAACTATCACTTCCTGTTCCACCAGCATAGTCCCTGGCTGTACCCCACTATACTGGAGTGTGGAGTAACTAAAATTTATTGCTATCAGGCAATAAGAATGTTTCTAGTGTTCTCATATTTCCAATGTTCCTAACTAGTAGAAAACATCAGTTTAAATACCCTATAAACAATTTGCTTACTGCTACTTTAACAAACAAAGAAATGAAAGTCAAATTATTTTCTCCTTTACATTAGAATGTTTCAAGAGTTGCTCTAAACACAAGTTTTTTGTATAAATCCTTATCAGCTTTTACTATTTTACACTCCTACACTGTTTTGACATATAAAAACTGGAGGATAATTATGTGTCTGTCGGCAAATTGAAGAGCTGAATCACTGTTATTCAGTGCAAGTGGCTCAGCTGTGCTTGATAGTTTCTTTTTCAATATTAAAGAATAGCTAAGAATGAAGGCTCTAGATTACCATTCACTGGCATATGAAATGGTCTGATCTTTGTGCTCTGTATAGGAACAGTTTTATTTTATTTATTCTCTCATCACAGCTGCTGTAAGGGAAACTAGGATCATCTCCTGAAATCTCCACAAGAACTCTCTAACAGACTTAAGTTGACTGGACATGATGAATGACTAAAGCATGAGAGAACCTCCTGTATATCCTCAGTCCATGTAAGACATCTCTACAAGCAGGAAGATTTACAGATAGATATCCTCTGAAACACATTTGAAAGTTAAAATTAAGAACGTTCGCAGAAAAAATATACAGCTGTAATACTCATACATGTAACATTTGCTGAGAACCACTGAGAGTTTATTGCAGCATTTGGAGAGCAGCAAACTCAAACAGGTTCTGTACACATCCTTATCCAAGGTTATGAACAAATACTCAAAATAATTTTGCTGCTAATGGAGAAAGGAAAAAGCCTTTTTGATTTGGCTTGCAGGGACAAATCTTGTTGGCTGTATGAAGAGCAAGAAAACACGTAGTTTAATGTTAATGGGTTTAGGCCAACTTAGGTAGGTTTCTTAACATGGGTACAACCAGCTGCGGGAGCTCCCACCCACATCAGAACACCCACTGACACTCCTCATACTGCAGCTGAATCACTGAAAGGGAACAAAAATTTTCTGAGGCTTACTTTCTGTCCTGAATCCATGACACCTAGATACAATGAGGGTGGACACAAAGAATACTGAACAAAACAGTAATGAAGTAGTATTTGCCAATGGCTTATCCTGTACAAATCCAGAGCTCTTTCAGACAGCTTAGAATTAAACATTTTAGGTCTAAACACAAAGTAGCACACTGCTCTTGGCTTTGTCAGTGTTTCCAGAATCCACAATCAAACAAACCAACAAGTTGTCTTTAAAGACCTGGGGCAATTTACTCAACAAAAATCTGATGAACTGAAATGGAAATTATACACATTAAAAGGGACTTCATGTCATGTCTTACTAAGACATTGTAAAAAGCTTAAATTACAGCATTTAGAAGGCTGCATCTAAAGCAGCAGCTCCCAAGACAGAGGTCAGAGGACCATGTTGAATTGTGCCAGTTATAAATGGGGATGCAACATGGGCAGAGTCAAACTGGCTTCTATCATTGTAGAGATCATGAAGAACTGTTGGTCTGGGAAAGAGGCAGACAACCCATATAACTTGGAAGTTCTTCCTCTGAATAAAAGTGTGTTTTATCGGGCATCTTACTGGCAATTAAGTAAAACAACACAAAACCAAACAACAATTCTTTTGTTTCAAAAACAGGCTGACTATACTGACATGTTTGGAGCACTCAGCATTTTACAAGCATGTGTATCACGGTATGAAATGACAGAGTATTTGAAATTTAAAATCTACCCTATTTAATGGTTAGCTTCTAAGGATCAAATTATTAAAGAATTATCGACCATTCTACAAGCCATGTACCTCTTACACCAAACCTTATACCAGAATAAATATTATCAGAACACCTTATCAGAAAAACAGTAGCCACTCTCTTGGAGGGCCAAAGAAACAGCAAAGAATCCATACAACACAATATTTCTAATCCTCAATAAATCATTTTTATTCCCAATTAAGAATGGAATCTCTTCTATTCAACACCGGTGAGGCCACACCTGGATTACTGCATCCAGTCCTGAGTTCCACAGTACAAGAGACATGATCATACTGGGAAGAGACCAGAAAAGAGCCATGAAGATGGAGCACCTCACATTGAAGAGAGTCCTAGAGATCTGGGATTGTTCAGAAAGCTGTGTTCCAAGACAATCCATCCTCAAAACTTCCAGACACCTTGGCTATGAACTGTGAAATCCAGCTCAATTACATACAGCTTGCTGCTCCAGATTACATTTTGTTGATTTTAACCGCCGTGTGTATTTCCACTCAAAACAGTTTAAGAGTCTGCTTAAATAAGGACAGAAGTTTACCAAGACAATTTTCTGGAAAACTATCCAATCAACTCACCACTACCTTTTGTCTTTTAAATTGTATTGGTAAACCAGCATGTGCAAACAAAAAAATCCTGCAATTAACATGAATATTTGCAGAGAAAGCCTCCCATTAAGAGATTTATTTGTTAATTTTCCTTTGACTAGTTAAGCCCAATATTCAAAACACAGTGGATTAGTTTATTCCAATGGCTGTGTTTCAGAATCCTGGCCCTTAAAGAAAAAGAAATTCAAGAGCCATTTCAGAGTCTTTCTGAAAGACTGAAAGTTACTTTACAAATGCTAGGAGAAGCTGATTTTACCAGTATTTTGCAAAAGCTTACTGCAAAACTCAAATGGCACAAGGTTTCAAGACAGGAAAGAAGGTTGTTTCTTTAATACATAAAACAAACAAACAAACAAACATTACTTAAAAGGTAAGGAAAGTATGGTGAACTCTCTAAACTTCCTATTGACTTGCACCAAGACAGAAAAGACTAAGCTCGGGGAAAAAAACAGGTTTAAAATCAAGGCAGATATGTGCTCTGCTTGCTTTTCTGGTGCCCAGGCAAGGGTCTGTGACCCACATAATTCGGATCACAAAGATCAACGAGAACTACAGATCTGACCTACTAAAGGGAAGTTTGCAAAGATAAGCATGGTTATCTCAAGCAGGAGGAGCAGAGCAGCATACCTGAGCACTAGAGAATCCAGCATAAGCCAAGAAGAGCTGATAAATGGAAATCTGTCATAGAAAAAGATGTTGGTTGATAGGAATAGCAAAGAGCTGAGCAAGGTGCACTGGTACAGCCTGAAATGCAGCACCAAGAGGCACAAGTTTTAGAGACTCAGAAACCAAAACACAAGAGTCTGTGTAAGACAGCAACAGGGAGTAAAAAACATACTCCACAGGGCTTCCGTGGTGTAGGATCAGGGTATGTGTTTTGCACTGTGGATAAGACACAGCCTTTGTATGTGGACACATTTCCTGTGTCAGTGAGCCAGGATGCATTCCCACCCAACCACTAGTGGATGGGGAAGTTGGCAGGCAGATGTTTGGGAGGCTGCAGGACATCTGCTGCCTATGCCACACTGAGATCAGGAGGGAAACAAGACCCAACTCACCTACATCTGGGGAAAAGCTTCAGGCATAAAAGCAACTTCTACCGCCAGCACCAGAGGTTTTGGTACAGACCCCCAGGAGACTCAGGAGTGTTTGCAAACAGAGTTTTTAAGAATATAGTCTGATCTATTACTTGAGAACAACACTACAAAAATCCAGTCTTCCTCCTTGTGAAAGGGAATTGGATTAGGGATGACAGCAGACAACAGGAAAGAAAAGGAAAGCAGCCGCTGCAATACAGAAATAGGGCCTGGTAGGGGGAAAGTGGGTGAAGAGGCAATAGTGTCCTTTTTGCTCAGCCAGCATGAGAACATCAGAACAAAGCTACCAAAATTTGTACGTCCATACCCAACCACAACTATCTGAGTAAGACTGACAGAAAGGACTCGACATTTCCCACCACAGAGATATAAGGCAGACTCTCTCTGAGGCCAATTAGATCCTCATGGCCAAACCCGGAAAAAAGAAACAGAACAGAAAAGGGAATATCACCAGACTTACTGGTCACCTCCAGGATGACAGTAGCCTCAAAGAGATTTACCACAAGACAAGGCTTACATGTCCTCTGGGTGTGCTGAGGCATCCACAGTTCTCCCCAGTATTATCTCTCCTCACATATTGAAAAGAAGCAAACAAAAACAGCAATCAAGAATCCTTTTCAGGGAATGACCTGGAATACTGAACTGCTACTCACCGAAGGAGGTCCCTGAGCACAGGCATTTGATGAAGGAAGAAATAATCTCTCAGCTGCAAAAGATCAGTACTTCCTCCACCCTCAGTGGAGCAGCTTCCTCATAAAAGCACAGTTTCAGGGCAAAGACAAAGCCTCTGGGCCCTAAAGACCCAGGACTTTACATCTGACTGGCTTAGTGGGAGGCAAGGCAGAGAAGTGCCATAGCTCTTTTCTGTGGCTCTACAGGGCTGGAATCAGAGGCAGGTAAAGGAGGAGATGGAAGGGTTACAATGTCCCGCTTTGCCATAAATGTATCAAAGGGCCCTTGATATAATGACCAGCAAATGCAACTGCACTACCAAGTAAAGGGTAAGCAATTCAGGGAGCAGGATCATTTAACTCACAGGCAGAAGCACAAGAGGGCTGAATAAGGACTGCTATGTATTGTCCTGGAACTTAATAACAGCTGAGCTCCTGCTGTGTGGCTGGGCTGTAAACACCCAGATGTTTTTTCATGGGATGATGAGGGGATGCCAAGAAGAGACTTGGAATGCTGCTCAAGAGACAGATGGAAGTGAACTTGAACTCTTAAGACTGCTGCCTCCCAAGCTGAAAACCAGATACTGCAGTGAAGAGAGATTTCTCTTTCCAGTAAAGAGCGTAAGAGAAAATTAACTGGTTTCTAATTCACTTTAAGTAAAGACCAGTATTTAACAGTGCTCCTATGAAAAAGGCTTTTCTGAGAAATAAAAGAGTAGCTCATGGAAAATTGGTCTTTGACAAGATCTGACCTCCTTTAAAGTTGCAGAAATAGCTGAACCAAGGACCACAATAAGAAGTTTGGGTGTGATGATGTTACTGTCTCAGTTTGACCAGGAGAATGCTCTTGGAGAAAGTCTCTGAGCTGCTGCCAACTCCACTCCCCTGGGTTGTGCTGCAGAGCTGTCTTGGCACATACAGGTGCCAAGATCCCTTCTAGACTACATAAAATTGGGAGATGTCCTCCAGCCACTGACAGGCATTCAGCACTGGGATTGCACTACAACTAGCCTGAAGGAAACCCCCAAAACAAGGATAGCACGGATGAAAGTTTCCCAGCAGCAAGCATTCAGTGTCCAATGGTCTGACCTGACCAGATATGGCTTCACAGCAGTGGTGTTGTGCAGCCTCCAACCTCAAAGATCTGAATGCAAAGACTGTCAAATGAGTGCAGCACCAGTAAGACTCTTCTGAATGTGCATTTGTGTCAGCTTTCCCCCTCCTCAAACAAATTTAAACTTGAAATATTACATATTGCAACACAGCAGGAAAAGAAGAGCCTGTGGATCTCACAATTCCATTTCTCAAAGGATTATGAATGTCTTGCTTAGGAAAACAAACAAACCAAAACAAAGTAAGAGGAATCCTTGCATTTTACCTTTATATTCGTACAAGTCTTTCTCTTTCCGTGTTCCAAGGATACGACTCTTTTTTCCAAGTTTAGACTGCAAAATGTGCTTCCTAAATTCACTGGCACAGCAATGTTGCCAGTGTCTTTGATATAATTCTGCTTGCATACTGCTAATACAGAAAATAAAGCTCATCTGTCTGGTGCTCTGGCATTGGAAAAATTGCACTATTTTCCTTTTTTATATCTGATTACAATACTAAAAGCATGAACCCATTATTAATACTGATTTATGGACTGCAATCTCATACAGAATCTTGCCATTTTAAACACATCTGACTCCACCAGCCTAATGATGATCAGCAGGCCAGTCTTTTACATGTTTTCCCAATTTAGAACTGCTTTCCCTCACTCTCACTGTAACAATTTAGCTACATTAAATTAATATTATTTAGCTGAGAAAGCTTGCCTAGAGAGTTCTTTTTTTGAAACGAGGGCAGAAGTCACACAAGTCTCTTTGTTTCTCCCTCTATCTTACGATGTTCATGTACTTAACTTCAAATAATTTCTTACAAAGCTTTGGGTGAAAAATATTACAATTTAATGCATAAATGCATAACAGACTTCTGGTCAAGATGCACTCATGCCTAACTGACCTGGATACTTGAGTAAAACCATTTCACTTATGAAAGTCTGCATTATAACAGTCAAATCTGAATGTTGTTAACAATCAGAGTATCACACATCTTTAAATCTATTGGTGTGATGATGTCTGCTTCGCTATTCTATTTAGGAACTTGTTTACCAAGTATACTTAACACACCAAATACTTGCTTTTTCTTTAGTATTAAGCTATTTCTGATTGCAAGAGGAAATTCTATGAATTAGCCTACTTCGTGATTCTTATTCACATACAAGCAATTTTATAGTGGAATTTCCAATTTAGCCATTTTCAATAAAAATGTTAATCACACAGTTTCAAGTGTAATTGCAACTCAAGCCATCCCTTCTGCTTTCCACTGCCCAGCTAACCCTGAAGGTGCACAGCTGCTGCAGTGCACACTCCTGCAAAAGACACTTTATTTGGAAACAGCTTAAAGACGGTATACAATAAATAATGGTGTAGAAGATACTGCATGATTACTTGGAAAGCCAAAACAGTCTTAGCAAGAAGCCCCAACTAGCTGGACACACAATTAAGCTTGGTTTTGTCAAGGCCAGGCTGGATGGGGCTCTGAGCAACCTGGTCTAGTGGAAGGCGTCCCTGCCCCTAGCAAGAGGGTTGGAACTAGATGAAGGTCCCTTCTAACCCAAACCATTCCATGATTATATGATCTATNCCTCCGGACGAAGGTCAGGGCCGGGGCCGCCATAACCAGGGGAAAAGAAGGCGGGAGGAGGGAGGAGACAGCAAAGCCAGCCCCGCCGGGGAGGCCGCGCCCCGGGCTGGGCGGTGCCGCCCGCCCCGGCCCCTGGGCTGGATCACCGCCTCCATCGCTGCGGGCAGGGCGGCCTGAGGGCGGCGCGGCGCCGAGAGCACTGCCATTGCTCTGTCGGTGAAAGGGGTGGGTGGTGCGGCGTGTGGCGGCGCTTCGGAGCTATGCCCGGAAATCACAGAATCATTTAGGTTGGAAAAGACCTCNCCATTTTCAATAAAAATGTTAATCACACAGTTTCAAGTGTAATTGCAACTCAAGCCATCCCTTCTGCTTTCCACTGCCCAGCTAACCCTGAAGGTGCACAGCTGCTGCAGTGCACACTCCTGCAAAAGACACTTTATTTGGAAACAGCTTAAAGACGGTATACAATAAATAATGGTGTAGAAGATACTGCATGATTACTTGGAAAGCCAAAACAGTCTTAGCAAGAAGCCCCAACTAGCTGGACACACAATTAAGCTTGGTTTTGTCAAGGCCAGGCTGGATGGGGCTCTGAGCAACCTGGTCTAGTGGAAGGCGTCCCTGCCCCTAGCAAGAGGGTTGGAACTAGATGAAGGTCCCTTCTAACCCAAACCATTCCATGATTATATGATCTATGGGCCTGGTAAAGTAAAATAAAATACAGAAAACAAGAAAAGGCCGAAACACATTCTTCTCTACATTTCACTACGGTTTTGGATACCTTACCCCANTTTAGGTTGGAAAAGACCTCTGAGATCACCGAGTCCAACCTATGACCCAACGCCACCTTGTCAACTAGACCATGGCACCAAGTGAACTAAGTGAGCTTCGTGCAATTGTTTCTTGAACGCCTCCTGGGATGGTGACGCCACCACCTTCCTGGACAGCCCATTCAAATGTTTAACAACTTTTTCCGTGAAGAAATTCTTCATAATGTCCAACCTGAACCTCCCCTGGTGCAGCTTGAGGCTACATCCTCTCATTCTGTCGCTGGTTGCCTGGGAGACGAGGCCAATCCCACCTGGCTTCAACCTACTTTCAGGCAGTTGTAGAGAGTGATAAGGTCATCCTTGAGTCTCTTCTTCTCCAGGCTAAGCACCTCCAGCTCCCTCAGTACTGATAATAAATGATGGAGAGCAGCTTAGCCAGCTCCCTCAGTACCCTTGGATAAATCCCATCCGGTCCCTTAAACTTGTGAGTGTCTAAAGGTGCTTTAGGAGCTGCTCAGGACCCTAAACTCACTCACAGCAAGGGTAAAAAGAAGACCAGGCAGTTCCACATGCTGCAAATTGTGCAGGGTCAGAAAAGGAACCAGCTGTGGTGCAAACCTGGTGGGTGGCCAAGGTCACCATAGTGGTCAGTGGAAAATGAATTGGTATGAAACCAGAACGCTTTCATGGGCAAAAGTCATGGGCTTGTTTCAGTCCTCCCAGAAGCAGCTTGTAGTGGGCATTGCCTCATTAATTAGAGCCACTTATTGTACTAGCTGTCTATTTAGGTAGCTCCTAAAACGTTTGTATTGTTGTTTGTGCCCACAAATCACCTGGCAGGCTGCTGGTTGGCTTGGTATCTGTAGCTCAGTGGCACTGGCACTGTGTAAGGGCAGAATAAACACTAGTGTCTGCCCAATCTAACTTAAAAGATATCACTATTTATTGCTCAGGTTTTGCTCTTTCATCTTCAGCTCCTGAAGGTATATTTAATTTTCCCTTGCCAGTGTTACCTGCTCTGTGAAAGTTGTTTCTGTGTTTGCTTAGGTGCTCTGAAGACCCTCACAATTCAGGTACTCAGCTCTGTTAGTGTCCAATAAAATCACCTTTTTTAGTCCTGGGGATCCACCCCAACCCCTCCGCCTTCCCAAAAGTAAATGCATTTAAGACTCTCCTCAAGGATAAATGTTTTGAAGCTGCTAATGACCTGCGGGGTTCTCCTCCCTTAAATGTTTGATTGCAGGTTTCCAGATAGTGCATAACTGTTAGAGACTAACAATCAGGGTGACACCTTTTTTTCCCCTCATACTGTGAAGGTCATGATGTGTGACCTGGGTCAAATCACACGTAGCTGACCTTTCCTAACATTGCCTTGGGTTTCAAGTACGGGTGTTCTTCTTTGAACTTGATACACCTTGACTTTTACTCATGATTACAGATCCAAAAGCCTAGCATTTCTCCATTTCAGACACAATCTTTACTGGTTTACAGTTGTAGCAGACCTACTTAAAGCAGGTATTTATTTGTGGTTTAGCCTCTCAGTAGCAATTTCCATCTCTGCTACACAGGGCTGTGAGGTGAAATCATTTCACATTTGTAGAAGGCTTTAAAAGCACCCTCCTGAAGGTGTTGTAGTAAACACTCTTGTTGATCTATATCCTTATTTTCCCCTAATCAAGCAAAACTCATGGCTTACAAGTATGTAACTAGTTAGAGAGTATTTTGAACATATAAAGACAAACTGTGGGCTAAGTTTTGCTCTGAGATATAGGATCAAGACTTAATCTGTGAATAAGAGGAGAATTTGGCTCTAAAATGCTAGCATTTGTTTTGTCAAGTTATAGGAACACTTTTTTTTTAACCGAAACCTTATGAACACAACAATTTTAGTCTTGTTATTTGTAAAGGCCAGAAAAATCACTACAGAAATGTAATGTAATGAACATCAATTGAAAGTTTACTGTAGTAGTATTGTTAGCACTAAAGTAATGAATCTAGAGAGGGCTCCCTAGAGGACTCATTTAGTAAGTTGCTTCAGATTTATTGTTTGACAAACAAGTCCCTCATGGCAATGTCCTCTCTAGTATTTTATTATTAATAGTAAGATGAAGATTTTTTNATGATCTATGGGCCTGGTAAAGTAAAATAAAATACAGAAAACAAGAAAAGGCCGAAACACATTCTTCTCTACATTTCACTACGGTTTTGGATACCTTACCCCCAGCCTAACCAACAATTCTTCTAGTGGTTAAACATTCGCCTCAGGAAGGCATCAAACACAGGTTTACCACTCCCACGCTGCGTTCAAACACTTAAAGGTGCTTGGTACGGCAGGAGGTTTCCCCAGTTTTAGCAGAAAGACCTCCCCCATTTTTAGGACGAGAGCGGCGCCCGGCCCGGTGCACTAACGCCGGGGCCATGCAGGGAACGCCAGTCCGGCTCATCCAGCGGCACGGGCAGGGCAGCAGCTGCTCTGCACGCCGAGCCCCGGCGGGAGGGAGCTGGGGCTGCCCAGCCCCCGGCACGGACACCCCCGGCACGGACACCCCCGGCCCCGCGGCTGCCGGCCCCGGCCGGCCCGCCCCGTGAGGGGACCCGCCGGGCAGCCCCGGNCCTTGGATAAATCCCATCCGGTCCCTTAAACTTGTGAGTGTCTAAAGGTGCTTTAGGAGCTGCTCAGGACCCTAAACTCACTCACAGCAAGGGTAAAAAGAAGACCAGGCAGTTCCACATGCTGCAAATTGTGCAGGGTCAGAAAAGGAACCAGCTGTGGTGCAAACCTGGTGGGTGGCCAAGGTCACCATAGTGGTCAGTGGAAAATGAATTGGTATGAAACCAGAACGCTTTCATGGGCAAAAGTCATGGGCTTGTTTCAGTCCTCCCAGAAGCAGCTTGTAGTGGGCATTGCCTCATTAATTAGAGCCACTTATTGTACTAGCTGTCTATTTAGGTAGCTCCTAAAACGTTTGTATTGTTGTTTGTGCCCACAAATCACCTGGCAGGCTGCTGGTTGGCTTGGTATCTGTAGCTCAGTGGCACTGGCACTGTGTAAGGGCAGAATAAACACTAGTGTCTGCCCAATCTAACTTAAAAGATATCACTATTTATTGCTCAGGTTTTGCTCTTTCATCTTCAGCTCCTGAAGGTATATTTAATTTTCCCTTGCCAGTGTTACCTGCTCTGTGAAAGTTGTTTCTGTGTTTGCTTAGGTGCTCTGAAGACCCTCACAATTCAGGTACTCAGCTCTGTTAGTGTCCAATAAAATCACCTTTTTTAGTCCTGGGGATCCACCCCAACCCCTCCGCCTTCCCAAAAGTAAATGCATTTAAGACTCTCCTCAAGGATAAATGTTTTGAAGCTGCTAATGACCTGCGGGGTTCTCCTCCCTTAAATGTTTGATTGCAGGTTTCCAGATAGTGCATAACTGTTAGAGACTAACAATCAGGGTGACACCTTTTTTTCCCCTCATACTGTGAAGGTCATGATGTGTGACCTGGGTCAAATCACACGTAGCTGACCTTTCCTAACATTGCCTTGGGTTTCAAGTACGGGTGTTCTTCTTTGAACTTGATACACCTTGACTTTTACTCATGATTACAGATCCAAAAGCCTAGCATTTCTCCATTTCAGACACAATCTTTACTGGTTTACAGTTGTAGCAGACCTACTTAAAGCAGGTATTTATTTGTGGTTTAGCCTCTCAGTAGCAATTTCCATCTCTGCTACACAGGGCTGTGAGGTGAAATCATTTCACATTTGTAGAAGGCTTTAAAAGCACCCTCCTGAAGGTGTTGTAGTAAACACTCTTGTTGATCTATATCCTTATTTTCCCCTAATCAAGCAAAACTCATGGCTTACAAGTATGTAACTAGTTAGAGAGTATTTTGAACATATAAAGACAAACTGTGGGCTAAGTTTTGCTCTGAGATATAGGATCAAGACTTAATCTGTGAATAAGAGGAGAATTTGGCTCTAAAATGCTAGCATTTGTTTTGTCAAGTTATAGGAACACTTTTTTTTTAACCGAAACCTTATGAACACAACAATTTTAGTCTTGTTATTTGTAAAGGCCAGAAAAATCACTACAGAAATGTAATGTAATGAACATCAATTGAAAGTTTACTGTAGTAGTATTGTTAGCACTAAAGTAATGAATCTAGAGAGGGCTCCCTAGAGGACTCATTTAGTAAGTTGCTTCAGATTTATTGTTTGACAAACAAGTCCCTCATGGCAATGTCCTCTCTAGTATTTTATTATTAATAGTAAGATGAAGATTTTTTTCCTGGCTGCACTTTTATCCTTGGGTAAAAGTCTCATATTCTTTTCCTTTTTCAGTTCATCTTCACATTTTGTGCTACTGTCTAGAAGCTTAATTTTGCTTAATTTCTTTTCTTTATGCTCAATGTATGTCAGTTTAAATAAACCAGACTTTTAAATAAAGTCCCACTGGAACTTCTGAAAATGCATGAACATTTTTCAGTTTTGCCTCAAGACTGCAAAAAGGGATCTTTGCATTCAAAGATGGACTGTTTACTATAGGATAAAATACAGGCACCATCAGTATTCAGTGCTTACAGACGGGCATAGAGAAGTCGTAACCTCAGTGACTTCTTTTTCTCATCACCTCTCTAAGATACAGATCACAATCCATGTATCGTGTCTACAAGACTGCAATTTGCTGTATGTGTCTGTCTCTAGCAACCTGTATCTCCAGGTGTTCTCCTTCCTTTTTTCTTTTCTCTTTTTTCCTCTCTCGTCTTTCATTCAACCCCCTAGCATTCACCTGACTGCTCAGGTGAGCTAATACATAATCCCCCCCACCCCCCATTTTGTGAATAGCTCATTACATAAACCTCTTTCTACCCTATAGGTGGTGTTATCTTTTCCTTACATATGCAATATGGTTTATTTTCTTAGCATGTTTTTAACTGTTTCTTCTTTGCGATGTATTCTTCTTCCTGGAAGTGTGATCTTGGGGGAGGAAGGTCACAAACCTTACAGCTTTCAGTGTGGCTCAGTGTTATGCACTTTTGTTCTATCCCTTTGTACATGGGCACAGGTGCATTTTACCAGTTCTGTCCTGTCATAATAAGTATGAGGTACAGGTGTTCTAGGGAAAACATTGGGCCCTTATTATCAAACAACAAATCATGCACTAAGTTCTCAAACCACCAGATCCTAGTGTTTTGTTTGCAGAATTATTGCCTGTTGCAATCTGTACTTATGTGCTGTGTTTCAGCCTAATTGCAGGTTCTCTGATGTGTTGATACAAGCCTGAACAAAAAGTGTTTTGCGTAACTTTGTGGTGGAAGGGAGGAACAGTGCTGACACAATCAAAGCTGATTTTGATACACTGAGGTGATCACACTGTCATTTACAGCATCAGTTTCTTCAAGAAATTTGGATCACCAGTTTCTTCTTCTTCGTTTGTGCACTATTCTACAGTCTGACCAGCACAGTCATCCTTTGTTTTTTCTGTGATGACAATTCTTGCATCTTTGCAATAATTTCTGTAGTCTTTGTGTTGGGTGTTTGATTGGTTTTCCTGTAGATTTTCCAAAATATGCTTTTTGTAATGTTACTGAGCTGAACTCAGTATTAAGGAGTTGAATATATGCAATTCTTTACCATGACAAGGCAGCTGTTCTCTCTTTGATGGAAGTGTTTATCCAGAAAGTGGATGTGTTGTGTACTTTATTATTCAGAACTTGATTTCCGTGACAAATGGTTTTCCTGTTGAAAACCAGTCCAATAAATCCTGCAGGACTTACTTTGTGATGATATTAGCATGATTTTTGCATGGATGACAACCGGTTTCAGATATATGGGAGAGGGATTTTCAGAGTTTTGCTGCTACAGTGTTAAAACTAACAATATTAGCAACGGACATTATTCACCGATGTTTTTGTAAGCCTGACTTTGGAACCTCCTGTTTACATGGGCCCTGTTTTTTCTTCAGCATCAAAAGTATGCTCAGTTCTTGGCACTCAAGAAGGAATTAGACTTGGACCTATTTACTTAAGCAGACTTTTTTACCAACAGAGAAATATAAACATGAGACTTAATCAGGAGCTAGCAAATTATACTCCACTTTTCTTGGCTGGATTGCTGGTTCATTCTCATGCAATCGTTAATTCTGGAGTAATGGCCTTTTTGCAGCATTGTGCTTACTTTGGATCTAAAATACCAAGTTCTTGGTCCACTCCCCTCAGTAGTCATCTCCACTGACTATTTGGTACATGCCTTGAGCTGTCTCTGTCTTCTCACACTTTGCCGTAATGTTCCATCCCAAAATATCCCTGTTACTCCCAGTCATTGCAGTTCTTTTACCATGAATGTAAATTAATGTATCCCATCTAGCTGCAGATTATCCTCATCTAATAAAAGTATAATCTCTTCTATCTTGAATAATGAATCTTTTCAAAACTCTCAGCATTCAGTACGGCTGGACAATACATATAACTTTTATTAAGATCCTATGTACTGGACTAGAAGTTTCGGCCTACTTCACTGAAATATTTTCACAAAGGAGTATCTGGGGGGCTCAGCCTCCTGTCTGGAAACTACTGTAATTATTTAGGCTCTATACTGCTGTTGAAGGACTTGCCTCAAGCGTGCCATAAAGTTAGCTGTCACATTGTATTTTTATTGCTTAATTCTTCTCTCTGCATGCTGTAATGTCTCTCAATATTTTCTTCCAGAATTTCACTGTACAGTCTTTCTGATCCCTTTACAATACAGTTGCAGGATGTGCCTGTGTTGTACAGGGTCTAGTACAATTTTCTGTAGGTGGAACGTGGGCAGATTCCTACTTTGGTAATCCATTATTTACTTTGAGTATTCAGACACTGGAGAAGGCTGTTTACTCTGTAGTCATCATCATAATAACTTTTGTGCTTCTTAACACCAGCACTTAGCTGCTCTTGCAAGTCACAGTTGCAGGTTTAAGCAAACTACTTGGCAATCTTGTTTTGAAGCCTCTCTCTATAACCAGTGTATTGGTGTTCAGAAGTTGCTGCGCTTTCCTCATCAGCTTGCTTGGTTTATTGAATGAGCACTTAAACGGCGTAGGAATATTATTCTAAAGATGGTTAACCAGAACAGAAACAAACGTGCAATTGCAAATAATGGGGTTGTTTTAGGAAATAACATGAAAAGCAATCTCAAAGATGTTTTGTGGAGCTTTACATGGTAACAAGCAAATCTATGTATTCAGCTTTTGAAAGACCTGTATGTTTTCAAATATGTTGTAGATTTGCAACTCCTATTCACAATCTGTGGAATGTGTGCATTCTCATCCTTCTGTTCTGAAGTGCTACAACTATTTGTGAAAGGTTACATATCATATCTCATTTGTCAGTACTTTGGCAAGATATCCTTTAAAAATAATCTGCAAATGTAGGAAATTAGAAAATCCTGTTTGAATGTGTCTAAAGTGATATTTAGTGGGTTCCACTAGTGTTTCACACTAAAAGCACCTGGTAAAGAAACATTATTCAATCAGGAGATGTAGTTACAGGAGTCTTATTTTACATATGAATCAACAAATGGCAGAATTGTTGTTAATTAAAGGAATTGAAATCTTAAGCTGGAGTTCCTTTTAGTTTCCTGAACCCTTAAATGATGCAGGTGTTGGTTGTGGGCTCATCAGACCCTTTTGCCAAAGAACTGGCACTCCTGGTTTTGTGCTTTCATTTGAAAAAAAAACCAACAAACTATTTTGGGCCATCATTTCACAGTTTAAACTTTAAGCCAAAATAAGCAAACACTGCTACTAAAGGAGCAGTTTTTCTGTTTTCCTCAGTCCCTCCCAGTTCACTCCCATGCCTTGTTTTCTGCTGACAGGGCTGTTTTCATGGCCGTGCATTGACCCGGTTCAGGGAATTGATCTGAGTTACAATTAACCAGGCAAAACCCAAGCAAGTAAATGAAAAAAGGTTAATCGTGTCCCAGATCAAACACCTTATCCTTTTCATCACACAGATGAATGTATGCTCATGCTGGGGCCAAGGAGGGAGATGTGAGGGGGCCTGACAGGCCTTGGGATTGCTTCTTTCAGAAGCAGTTACGTCAGCTTATGACATTAAAGCATTAATGCACTGCCTCTGGGGGATTCGTTTCGGTTTCTGTCATAGCCTTGAGGGATCTGGTATGCTTTCTGTCTTGGGCTGTTTATATTGCTAAAATGTTTTATTTTGCAGAAGGCAGTATACCTATAAGTAGGTATAAATGGGGCTGTTACCTGGCTCCTTTAGGAAGCATATTATAAAGCGACAGTAATCTGCATCAATTAGCATGTTAAAATGAAACTTGACAGAGAGCTAGGGGAAAATACTAAATCCCTACACATTTTTTTGTTGACAGAGGAAAGTGAAACTATTAATGGTTCCGGTAAGCAAAAGACTGCATCACAAGCTTTGTCCTCTATCCAGCAATTGTTGTGGTAAACATTTTTCTTATCTGTGAGATTCTCTGGGCCTTGATGGATTGTAAGCAGCAGCATTCTCTACTTCTGCTTGTTTGTGCTCACCCTTGCAGAGCCCATTGTGCAGTGCTGACACCGGTATTTGTGTGGGCATTCAGTGAACCAGATCAGAGAACTGAGCCAGTTAAAAAATAACCCACACAAGAAAACCCATTAGCTGGACCAGTTTCCCATTTTGGTTTACTCTCTCCACAAAAATAGTGGAGCTGGTACAGCTCAGAGCATAGTCACTCTTTGAGATGGCATGATTGCTGAAACATTTACATTTGGACTGCATCCCTATGTTTAGTAAGACTTAGTTCCTTCACTACTTCACCTTTGCACATAGTGACCAGAGTCAGCAAAGGAGTTTTAGCAGTAAATCACGGTTGGGTTGGTGTTAAGTGCAGCAGGGCACTCTGTTTGTACCCAGTGTAATTTGGAGACTGGGTCCTGCTAATTCATTTCCTCCCACAGCCCAGGGCTTGGATGACCTAGCAGACTCCAGGGCACCATAAATCTATTGACAAGGGTATGGTGTAGATCCGTGTCAGGAGCTTTGCTTGAACTGCTTGCACAACTCAGGTGTCAGAGGCTGATGATTCCTCTTTAAATTTGAGCTAGTGATTTTCTAGTGTTGGTGTTGTTCTTGGAAGCTACCCTAATAAGTAACATTTTTCCTTTGTAATTCTTATTTGCATTGTCTCTGCTTTAAGGCAAGTTTAATTTTGAAATTGTGGTCAATTTTAGTCAGTATGTATGTCTTGGTTTAACCCCAGCTGGCAACTAGGTAACACACAGCCTCTCACTCAGCACGCACACATAGAAACTGATGGGATGGCAAGGAGAGTTGGAAAAAAGGTAAAACTCTCAGGCCGAGGTAAGAACAGCTTAATAACTGAAGCGAATAATAATGATGATGATGATGATAAGGGAGAAAACAAAAAGAGAAGTAAAACCCAAGAACCAGCACAGAACACATGTGCTCACCACCCACTGACCAATACTCAGCCCCAAGCAGCGATCGGCCTCTCCTGGACAATTCCCCCCAGTTTATATACTCAGCATGATGTCTGTGGTATGGAATATCCCTTTGGCCACCTCAGGTCAGCTGTCCATGCTTCCCTAGCTTCTTGTGTACCTCCTCACTAGAAGAGCATGGGAAACTGAAAAGTCCTTAACTTAGGGTAAGCACTACTTAGCAGCAAACATCTGTGTGTTATCAAAATTTTTCTCAACCTCAGTGCAAACCACAGCACCCTGCCAGTTCCAAGGAAGAAAATCTACTCTATCCCACTTGAAACCAGGACAACATATTTCATGCACTGCTCCTTCCTCATCCACTGGCCTAAGAACTCTTGATGGAGTAGGAACAATAGGAACACAGCAGGAATGATACATGCCAATGGAAAAGATGTGCGTGAGGGCGTCATGCTATTGAGTGACTGGATGATAAAAAGTCAGATGAATTCAGTCTGGAAAATTTTATATGGTATTCATTCAATTTAGAATAGATATGCTAAAGTATTGAGCTGTAATAGTTAGTTCTCTCATAACATCAGTTTTGTGCTCAATAGCAATTAAAACAGAGCTGACTCTGCATCTTTGCCCACATCTGTTGAACTGGATTGAAATGCCTCTATATCATAAGAATCTTATGAGGATGAGGAAGTAAACCTGCTACCTAGATGGTTTGATACTAGAGGTATATTACTTTGAAATGATGTAAAGCCTAACTGATTTATTTAATTTGTTTTAAAGTTATAATTTCTGTTTTAAATTGGGTTGATAAGCAGGTAATATAAATGAATCTATTAATCATTAGAATAATAGGAGTACTTTCCTAAGGGAAATCACGCACACACACATACATCCCTCACCCCTTAAGGAGTCCTGTAACTTGGGAGTCAATTTAAGTCAATTTATTTATTATACTTGGTCAAAATTTTGAAATCCTGATACTTAAAATCTAGTGTCCCTTGTTTCTTCTTAAGTAAGTTCTCTCTTTTCTTCCTGTTGGTTTTTCTTCTATACCTTTTATGTCCTTTTCTCAGATTACCCTCTCAGTCTATATTCTCCTGCCTCTCCCCCACTCTCCACCAACACAGCCTCAGACATGCTCCTGTGTTACTAGTTGTTTTAAAGAATTTCATTCTATATTTATCTAAGGTAGGTTAATCCACATAGTTGAGATGCTTCTCTTAGAGGAGAGTGTTTATAGAAATGCCTTTTCCCAACTAGGTTTTAGAATGTTTTGGTTTTCATGCAAATCCATAGCTGTTTAGATCACATGTTGCCTCATGCTTAAAGGGGCAAACTGTGCCTGACAGAGAATTTTGTGTTGTTGCAGTAAGTCAATAGAATTTAATCTCTCTGTCATGGTGGAAGTGCTTGGTGGAGGAAAGGATAATGGTTGCCTTTCTCCAGTATGTAATGAATACCCTTTAATTGCCCAGTGCTTTTAGTCATGTGTGGAGTGTGCTTTGCAGATATTTCCCTTAACATTAAAATAATAATTAGTTGGAAGGTGCAGAGCCGTAGTTTGCCTCTCAGAAGATTTGAACTGGTCTATCTTTGAAGACTCTAAATATGTCTGTTGTTGATTTTGGATCTGTTGTGGCAGTACACAAAGAAAATAGAGTGTTAGTTTATGGAGAGATTACCTGATGTATGCAGTTATGGTCATGACAGCAGCTCTTTTATGTATGGCTCCAATTCCTTTGATGGCCTAGAGACCCTCAGCAATGGCAGTGATTCATTGCTTTCAGTGATAAAAGCTGTTAGTGGAACATCTCAGTGCTCCAAATTATCCCATTTATTATATCACTGAAAGCAAAATTGTAAAGTTCTTGCAGTTAAAATAAAACTTTATTTTTGACTGAATATCTTGGGATGATCAATTTGAACTGGTTATGTTTGGAAATAGGGATTTCTTTTGCAATCCTAAAGAGGCATGCAATGGAATTGTACCAAGCTTATTTCTAATTCCTAGCAAGTTGGTGTCCAGATCATACCAGTCACTGGCACGAGCTGTCATACTGGTAGACAGCAGCATGCAGCAGAGAAGCAAAAGAATGAACAGACTTGAAGAGTGAGATGATTTCTACTGCTTATATATTGGAAAAAAGAGAATGATACAAAAGGTAGGGAGAGGAGAAATATCAGGAAATGACTGAAGTATCTCATTCTATGATAGAGAGGGCTAAATGATGAAACACAGAATGAAAAGAAGAAGGATATAGTGGCATTATTTAATTTATATATATATATATATATATATTTCCTGTTAGCAGGTGAAAAAAAAGTGATTTTCTCATCCTTTTCTGCTTTATAAAGAAATTTGCCATTAATCTGGGTTAGGAATAAAAGTTTAAACATTTCAGACCATGGTTGGCTTGTAAAATATTTGTCATGGCTATTGCTTTGAAGAGCATGTTCACAGTATGCTGTTGGTGTTTTACATCTCTATAACTATATAGTAAAGCTGCTGTAAAACTGAGCAGGAAATAACATAAAATTCTATAGGCTTCAAATGAAATTCTTTACTAATTTCTCCCCTGGGATTTATAAATAATGAGTACACTAAATTTTTAGAAGACGCTAGAGTGTAATATATGCTAATTCATTTTTTCCTTCTTCTCTGGAGAGAGCTCAGCCAGTTCAAATATAGATTTCAGGTCCTGGTAGACTTTCCTACAAGAAGGGACATTTGCATGCACACACATGAATCTCAGCACTAACAGTTAGTTCCACTCCTCCTGCATTTGGGAGAGAGAGTAAAAGCTAAGAAAAATAGCTAAATCTATTTATTAATGACCTAAAATTGTTGGGTTTTTTTTAAAGAATAGAAATCACATTGGATCATTTCAGAGGACAAGAGTCTAGTGCAGCCTTTACCCTGATCATAAGAGTTGTTGTAAGTAGTTGTCTGAAATACTTGTGCCAGTAGTGGCCGAGTCTGGAGCAAATGCTTGCTGCGGGTGCGTTCAAGGATGAAGTTTCTATCTCGTTACAAAGCTCCCTACAGCTCCTCCTCGTGGTAAAGCACTGGAAAACGAGGACGAGGAAGACGTTAAGGCGGCATCCTTTGTACTGGAGTAGCACAGATAATCTAATACAATATAAAACCCAAACGAAGCAAACCTAATCAAATGATTCATGGTCTATCAAATAATTAAATTGAGTATCGATAAAAGAGAGTGTTGTAGATGCTTGCTTTCCTATAGAATAGTTTTCAGATTGCAAGGTGCAGTGCAATGCCAGTAAGTAAATGAAGTAAGATGAGAAATGTTAGCAATCGGTCACATCTGAAGCATAAATTCTAATGACGCTTAACTCTACATCCAGGGGTTAGTAGTCTTTGGTAACCTGGAACATAGCAACATTGATGAGTATTTCTAATATCATTCCCCTCCCCCTACTGGCAAACCCAAGCTGTAATGCTTAAGCCTTGCTTCTTTAGTAACTAAAGATTCTTAAAAGTATTTAGGAAATGTAACACATACTCATTGTTTTATAAATAGACACAGTATCTGTCTTCTTGGAGAACGGCCACTAGATGTCTAAGTTGATTATAAGGAATTAAATGGAAACTTGAGACAACCTACTAATTTTCTTTCCACCAGTCCACCTTAAAATGATCTTTAGTATCCATCACTTCACTGTTTATTTGAACAGTGTAAGTTTGTAACTAATACAGCTCTGTGTTCTAGGTAATTTATTGCAACCCAGCCAGTTGTCTGAGACTGTTACTGTGGACCAATACTGCAGAACTTACCCAAGTCCAGCTTTACTTTTGCACAGGGTACAAGCCAATATAGGTGGCTTTTGCAGAGCAGGAGCTGTCTGGAGTGAACTGGAAAATTTCTGGAGCAGAAGAATTGCTAATGGCTTTCACTAATATCAGCTGTTGCACTTGTAGTGAAATGAGTTCAAACTGAAAAAGGCTGCATTGAGATTACACATTAGGAAGAGATTCTTTACTGTGAGGGTGGTAAGGCACTGGAACATGTTGCTCGGATGTTGTGGATGCCTCATCCCTGGAAGTGTTCAAGGCCAGGCTGGATGGGGCTCTGAGCAACCTGACCTAGTGGAAGGTGTCCCTGCCCATGGTAGGAGGGTTGGAACTCGATGATCTGCAAGGTTTCTTCCAACCTAAAGTATTCTATGCCCCAACAATATAGATGCCATGGGAATTCCTTCAAATTCTGAGACAGAGCTGGGGAAACTCCAGACTTGCTTAAGCCCAGAAGAGATCTGCTGAAAAATTCGCCTGCTTGCCAAGACTACAGTGGTTTTTTTTACCTCGCACTGCTGATGCAATTTGTAAACAGGAATCATGCCAAGGCTGGTCACTGCTTTGCAGGTATTGATTACAAGTGAGCACACTTTCTTATTAAACTTTGGTTTTGTTTTCCCCTCACTCTGTCTTTTTCTGGTATTCTATACAGGATTTCATTCCTATACTCCTCTTGATGGAATGTCTTCAGAAGTTGCTGATGTTTTTATATCTACTGAGAGTGAATTAACAAGCATATGTCTCTCCTTCACAGATAATTTGAGGAGTTAGGCTTCCTCACGGTGTTCTTTGGCTATCATAAAGCACAGGAACTGCTTTAAGTATTATAGAAGTGTTACATACCTTTGTCATGCTTATGCTTGTGATATCTTTTTAATTGTCCTTTTGGGTCAAGCATTTCATGAAATGCAGTTTATTGATGAAGCTCTGCAAAAAAGTATTCATCTATCACATTGTGATCTGCAGATGCATTCTTAAACACTTTCGTAAGTCTCTGTTGTACCTGCCAGCACATTTTATTGCTGTGCCCCAGCATGTATGGATTACCACATCAATTCTATGTTTTTGCACTGTTTTGATTTGCCAATGACCTCTCCACAAACTCTGCAATTCACTATTAGCAATATTTTTTCTTTGGCTCAAACTTAGGCCAGCAATAATACCAATCTGGCCAGGGGCTGGTTTTAGCACAACTCACATTCTCTGCTGCTCCTTTTCCTGCGGCTGCTTCATTCTGGGTCTTAAATCACACTCTGTAGAAATCGAGCCCACTGTGGGAGGAGGAGAGCAGTTCTTGAAGCAATAAAAAGGACATTAGAGCAACACTTAACATGGTCCAAACAAATCTGTCTTGTTTGATGATAACATTGTTTCCTGACAGTCCTACACCCTTTTCTTCCAGATGAAGTCCAAACCCTTGTAAAGTTCTAGCAGGTGTTTTACTACGTTTCTCTGTTCTTTCTAGGCAGATCTGGAAGCTGTCTTCTCATTGCTCCCAATAAAACATGGCATGACTAGTTTCACAGGCTGACAACTGCCTGATCACTGCTTGCTGGATCCATCCAGTTGTTCATGAGTATTTTGAACAAGATCCCAGCATCCTCTTGGTCTCTTTGAATCCCAAGCCTCTGTCATCTGCAAGAGCTCAGAATAATTATTCAATTGCATTGTGTTTACCCAAATGTCTATATGCAAGTACTCTGGTGTCAGCAATTCTATGATGCTTATCCTCTTATAAAACTAAATCCTTTTAAAACCCCTAAAGTCTGAGAAACATTATTTACCGTCTGGACTAAGAGAGTACTTTCAAAAGGGCTTTGAAATACAATCTGAACCAAAATCTTTTATTTTGATGCATGTAGGCTATTCGATGGCTAGCTGACAAAGTTATTGTATGCACATTGTAAACAAACAGACATCCTGGATAGTTCAGCTTGTCTGGCCCTCTCAGTAATTACACTTGTAGCATCCAGTTCCTTTTATTAGATGTCTCTATTCATGTGGTCATGATGGGCATTATAGTGAGAAGAAACGTCCAAAAATATTAAGTTTCCTTGCTACAATCTCATGAGTAAACAACGAATGTTTCAGTAAACGTGCTCTGTGAAAATGAATAATTCTGAGAGGTGGTATTACATTTTTCTTGGTAGATGTCATCATAAGTACTGCTGATTTGCCGAAGTGCCCACTTCGGGAAGACAGTATCAGTGAAGTAATTAATCCTTCATGATTCCTTTGTGCCTTGAAGCTTTTGTTTCTTGTCTGACAAAAGAAACATTCTGTCTCTGTGTTGTTGTTTCACATGAAATTTGTCACTTCCTAGAAATTTATTCTTAGCTGGAATTGTAGCTGCCTTGCTCTTTTGACACTGTAATATTTGAACATAATTTCACTGAGAACAGGGATGCAGCACTTTATTGAATCTGTTTTATTTAAGTCTAGTTCAGATGTCCAGGCAACATGTGAATTTGTACTGTGATTAAGGTTCTGTGAGCTCTTGGGAGAATGTCCCATAAATTAATGCTTTGAAGGAACACTAGGTGGACACCTGGATCTTCTGAAGCTGTGTGAATTTTATGTTACATGTTCTCATTTAGAATAGCATGCACTAGGTCTTCCTTTGTTTCTATTTCCATACCTTTGGCACTTGCCCTTCAAACCTGCATTCACTATTATTGTAAACAACATCAATTACTTGTTAGTGTTATGGAAATAATTGCAGTACCAGTAGGTGCAGGAAAAACACCGACTTTACCAATTTTGGTGACCATCTCAGAGAAGCTGCTCATATGGAAAAGCCACTCTGTACACCATTAACCTCTGATCACCCCTATAAATAGACTTGTCACCACTGGTGATTTTTATCGCTCTAAGGGACTTGATCTTGGCTGTGAAAAGGCAGCACAGTCTTCTGTCTTACATGGTGTCCTGGTACAGCCAGGACTGATGGGGCGAGGTAGAAAATTGTTGGTCCATTAGTCTCTTTCCCCTTGTGAGACCTCAGCTGAAACAGCTAGAGTACTACAAGGTAGTAGAGATGTGAGGGACTCTATTCTCAGTGCAAAACAAACACGAAAAGCCAGCCTTGTTAGATGATGCACAAGAATCCTTTGCTGTTTGCAGAATCCCCTAAAAATGAACTCAAATCATCTAGCTATTTCTTTTTCGCATGCATTAAAAAGAAGTCATGTCTTAAAGTAAAGTGTTTGCTATGAGCATCTCAGAAAAACTAGCAGACTTGGGAACAAAATATTAAATTGTGAAAATAAATTCTGAGAGGCACACCTTAAATGTTTTGCATGTGCAAGCTACAAGAGCTTTATAGCTGCTTTTCAGATATAACACTTGTTTCTTAATTTTTAGATCTTTGATAGAATGTCATGGTGTAAGGTGAATGTGGTGAATTTGCTTCAGGAGTTTATTACAGACATATTTAATACAGGACTAAATCGTTTAAATTTTTACAGTCAGGTGGCATACATCCAGGTTTCAGAGCATAAGAGATTCTCAAGAAAAATACACATGAAGTACAAAATGTTATGCAAGTCATACTTTGTGAAAGGTCATTTATTTATTATTTATTTGCAGATGCTTAAAAGTGTTGGCAAATTTATTCACATAGGTGGAGGGAGAGACTAATTTATTCAAATCTTGCTCAGAATAGTCACTACTGGAACAAAAAGATGTTCCATTCAAAGTACCCCCACAATGAAACGGGTCTGACATATAGACACAGATGAGAACATAGAGTCATTCATCAGTGTTCTTGTAATCCTGGGCTATTTTGATTATGCTTGAATAGATGACATAGCTGTAGACCATTTTCTTAAACACTGAAGCATTTGGGGTGAGAGTGTCTGTCAGTACTGTTGGACCACCTCTCTGGTGACCTGAGTAGTGTCATCTCCAGAGGCAAGAGTTATTTTGTTGCTTCTCTTCTGAAATGCTGCTAAATGTAGTGGCATTTTAGGTAGCGCTTGCTAAACTTTGGAAGGAACTCAACTTACCAAATAATTGTAGAAGAAACAGTTTATGAAAACCTGTGAAAAGATGAACTGAGTCCTTTAGAGACAAACTGATTTTACTTTCTTCACCATCTATGAAATTGTGCAGCTACGCTTGTGGACAGTGTGCAATTTTTTTAAAGGTGAGGTTTATTCTACATGACTGTGTGTCACTGAAGGCATGATGAAACACTGGTGTTCTGGTGTTCCATAACTTTCAAAAATGAAAAGTAACCTTTCTCTGGGTCCAAGCGTGTACTGCAAAAAGTGAAGTACAAATATGTCAATTCTTCAGTGGAAGTTAGTAAGAACTGTCTTCCTCTATCATGAAGAATACATCGTGTCCTTTCTGATATGTTTTTCTGTTATTTTTGGACAAAACAACTCAGTGTAACAAAGATCAGTTTGCTTTCTTTCTCTGGCAAAAGCAGCCCATAACATGGTCATCTTTCTGTGCCTCTGTCTCTCTTCAGAAAGCTGATTATATCTGTAGATGACATACTGGGCAGTATTTACATTACACATATTTGAAGAAGATTATTTGGATCAATCTTCTGCTCACTGCAGCTGAAACCACTATCTTTGTGAAGATGTGAATGGAGCAGCTTCTGGAGTCTAGCTGAGCTGGGTAAAAAGGGTCTAAAATGTCACCTATAAAGATATAAAAATAGAAAAAATTATGAACATGTGTTGCTTAGTATTATGGTAAAGCTTAGGAGCCTCATTCCTTTTTGTTCTGGGTGCTGTCCAGAAAAACCCACCGCAAAACAATGAACAAAGAGCTTTTCTGCCACAAAGAGCTTACAATTTAAGAGGCAACAGGGTGGAGAAAGACAGTGAGGCATAAAGGAATAAACAGCTGCCAGTGAATTCAGAGGAGACTGGTACAGTTGTCATTGCTGGGTATTTAAAGGGAAGTGGATAAGAGCATGGCTTCAAAATCCTCCAGTGCCCTATTCTATAAAGAATAAATATATTTATGTGACATGCCAGAATTGATAAGTCTATCTTGCAAAAGCTGATATAAATTCCCCTAAATAATGAAACCCATACACACATGCTGTACAGCCTTTGCTTTTTCTTCCATTTTTTGGGAAGGAAAAGAAAATGAACACATTTTTTGCTGCACAGTGAACCTTCCTCTGCAAGTATTCTGAGCCCTGGGACTTCAGCCTTACAGGAGTGATATTTACAGTCTGTGTTGTAGGACTGAGTATCTCAGCCCTTTGAATACTATGATCTGAGATGATGTAGTTTCTTGATGTGGTCAGTGGTAGCCTTGTCCCAGTGACCATAGAGCAGCAATGTTCAAGATCCTGAGTGGGGTGAGGTAGGCAAAGAACAAGGGAGAACTCTTCAACTTCAGAAGAGAAGTTGGCTTATTCATGGGGAGCTGGTAGGTGAGATCCTGTAAAAGGCATCATGGAAGAGCAAAGGTATTATTCATAAGGAGCAAAATGTTGTCCATGCCAGGACTCAGGAAAATGAGTATATGTATCATGGCTTGACAAAACAGGGAACATGTGGCTCAGTTCCAATGCAAAAAAGGACATATAAAAGAGGCAGAAGCAGACGACAAAGAAAGAATATAGAGGCTGCCCACGATGGCATGGGTGGCAGTAGGAAAGAAAAAGTTCAGCTAGAGCTGAAACAGACAATAAACATCAAGGGCATGCTTACTGCTACTTTAGCAGAAAAAAGAACAAATTATGAAAATGTAGGCCCATGGCTGAATGTACTGGGTAAATTAGTGGCAGAAGATTAAAAAATGCCTCTGTCTTTATCAGCATTTCCCAAGCCTTGTGCCCAGAGATGTGTTCAAATAGGAGAGAGAGTGTTGGATGGTCAAGTGAGGGTTCACTTGAGAAATCTGAACCCATAAAAATACATGGGACTAGATGGGCGAACCTTGCTTACATCCTTTGGAAATTATGGCTCAAGTCCCCTTGGAACCCAATTCTCACCACATGAAGGAGAAAAAGGTCACTGAGAACAGACAGTGTGGATTTGCCAAGGGTGATATGCTTGGCCAACCCGATTCACATTATAATGAAATCAATAGATCTAAGGACGAGGAAGGAGCAATGGATGTTGTCAGCTTTGACTTCAGCAGGATGACAAAGTCTTGCAGAGCGCTCTTCTGTCCAGGTCATGGTGTTGCAGTCTAGGTGGTAGAAAAACTGAAAATTCTAATGGTTTCAGTTAATTCTTCAGTCAATTTTTGGGTGTTTTCAGTAGTACACCTTCTGCAAAAGGCCTTTATCCTGTCCCATATTCCAGTTATTCATACTTCTGCAATTGACATCAGGATTTTTTTTTCCTCTAAATGTTCAGTTTCAGATGTAATTATATGAAATAGCCTACTCTGCCCTGGCAAACAAGTCATCCCTCGTCACTCCCTGTCTCACTTACTATAGATAGCTATGGGGTTTTTGTTGGGTTTTTTTGCCTCTGTTGCCTTCTTTCAGAGTTAAATGTCATTATTATATACTCAGGTTCCACTCAGTGTTGATTTGTGCAACACATTGGTAGCATGCTCTTCTGCAAACTGCTGTGTTGCTTAAGCAGTAATTAAACTCTTACCCCCTGAGGTTAATCTTTCCCTACACCAGTTTTTCCATTGGTGTCATACTGAGGCAGACACCTTGATCTTGTTGGATGCAAGTTTGTGTCATCTGTATTGGCAGAAAGAAATATCAGAAAAGAAGCTGCAGTTTCCCAACGCTGTTTCTGCAAAGAAGTACTGACCAAATGGTTTGGAGTATGCAACATTCTTATCACAAAGAGATGATTCCATGTCCAAGACAGTTTGGAGGGGAGCTTCAAGAGCATGGGTCTTACAGGCTGGCCGCCAGGGTCTCCTCAGTTTTTAACACGGTACTTCAAATACCTTAAACTTAGGTTTGTATTCACTAGTGTAATTCATTGCATATTCAAGATTTGGTGCAATGATAAATTTTTTTCCTTTTATCTACTTAATAAATGCATCTAAAAATTCCTTTAATTTTGCAATTTTCCTTGATCTTAATTCACATAGAATAAAGGAACAAAGTATTCATGAATATCTTATTAAAACTGATTACAAATTAAGATTACCTTCCTTAAATTTTAGTGTACTTTGGACCCTTGTAAACATTTATGCATTATGTAACAGGACTGTTTTTTTAAGAAAACCGTTCTCTTCTGATGGCCCTTCACTGTGAAGAAAACACAGTATTCATATAATTCAGAAATGCCTCTTTAGATGCTTCAGCTTTGAAGGGTTTTCACTTTTCATTTTCAGTCTGAACTGTAACAGCATTCACATTTATAAATGTCAGCACAAATTTGTCTCCTAAATTAATTTGATTATCTAAATATCAAAAGTAATTCCACACCTGCAACTCTTACCTAATTTGCAAAAGGCAACATAACTATCCTGGCCAGAGTCTTCCAAACAAACTGTGGATCTTGGATCCAGTTACAAGTATTATGTACCCTAGAGGCTTAGGCTTACTTTTCTTGTCTTAGCAGATTTGGCGCCTATATAATAATGTTATTTTAACACCTCAAAAATGTGTTTAAAAAATAGCCATATCACAACATCTAAAGGAAAGAATACTTTAGCATCTCAAAGTATATGAGTACCCCATTTGAAAAATTGGTTGACAGACAGAACAAAAATTGCACTATTTTTTTTTCTACTTCCTGAAAGACCAAATGCAGAGATGTATCACATCACTGTCATAACAGATCATTTTAATTGTGGTGCTCAACAGTGATGTGGTACTGTTGTGATTGCACTATAAAAGGCTTTTCTGATACCTTCCTATTTTTAACTCTCAGTGACATTTGAAAGAAATTCTATTATTTTTTTTAATCAACATTTTTAACAAAGTGAAAGTGAAAAGAAGGTCTTGACTATGTTGGTTTTGTCTAAAGATTTGGGAGGACGGAGGAAGGAAAGCACGTGAACTGGATTTTATTAGATAAAAGGGTTGCTTAAGTAAGAATGAAACAGACATCTTTTTCTATCTGCCTTTATTATCAACAAGCAATCACTGAGTTTTAAATAAGGGAGAGGGAATGCATCTTCCCAGTCTCGCTCCATGAACAAATAAACATAAATTGGCCATCAATAGAATAACCTTGAGGTTAGCAGGAAGGTCTTAGCAGGGCACTTGAACACATTAACTTATGATGTTCCACCTGGTCCTGTGTTTTTCTGCTAAAGGAGATGGGAGTTTATTATCCCCCTCCCATCTTGGAAAAACAGTGCTCCTCCCTCTTAATTTCTTTCCTTCCCTCCCTCCCTTCATATGTGCCCTGAAGCCTCTCTGCTGCTCTAGCTGGTGCAGTAAGAACTTGCCCTTCCTGTCTCAATCTATCCCAACCATTGTGCAAAGAAGTAAATCACAGCAGAAACTGGCTACCTCTGAACTCATTGTGGGTGGCTCAACATTTTATTTAAATAAAATTTGCAGGGCTTTTAGTACTTTAAAAGTCTTTCTTCATGTAAAAAGGTCCTTGTAAGCAGACCAAAACCTTATTTTTCCTGAGAGCTGTTTTTAGAATTATGAAAGTTAAGAAGATGCAAAATCCTTTATAGGAGTCTGAGATGCAGTAGAATGAGGCTGGATACATGAATAAGTAAGATCCATAGTGGGAGGAGATGCTAAAAAAGCTGTGGGACATGAGTTGCAAATAGATCAATGTAAGGACAGTCCTATTTTCTCCTGAATTCTCATAAAGTTTCCTGGAAAAAACTGCTGTTGTCAACTGACTACCACTGTGGTAGAAAAACGCTGTTTCAAAATCCATCTATCTGTAGCTTGCTGATACCACAGATAACAATACAGCAATTTCCAAATTAGTCCCTTGAGCCACTCTTATCTGCAGGCTGAATCTAGAGTACAGATAGTAGCTGAGCTGTGTAGCTGCACCAGCAGAGGTTCTGCACCAGGTTTTCCTGCTGTCTTTGGTGGGTTTTGGCTCAGATTTTTACAGACCAAAGTTTAAAATGTCCTTTCTTAGTTTATTCACTCTCCTTTGAAATTTTCTGTAAAACTGTTGATATTGATGTTGAGGCTGTACTCATGAGAGTAGTAATTGCTACTTCCTGGAATGGCAAGGAAGCCTCCTAAACACATCAATGCAAACTGATGCTGTTCTTAAATGTGGGATTCATCCACTTTTACATCAGGTACAGTTTGATGATGGAGCTGTGTCTGACAGGCACAAAGGAAGCAATGGGGTAAGGGATCCAGTCCAGCTTTCTGAGTGGTGATGAGGCAAAAGGCTGGGCTCAGATGGCTTTTATTTTATTTTAATCAGTATTCCACCAGACACTCATGCTCACTTTACCTGTCAGCAACACAGCATTACCAAGACTGAAGGTGCTCTGTGTTGTAATAGAGGTCACAGGCATTTTCCTGTTTCCTTTTCGTTACTGATCATGGTTCTCTGTTGTCCCTGCCTGGATTCCCAGCAGCCTGGCCTCTAATACACTCTTTTCCTCTTTGCAGGCCTACTGATTCCTGGAGGCTCTTGTTCTGCTCTACAGCCTCTACATGAGAAGACAGGAGGCAGAAACAAGCACTCAGTCTGATGTGTAGTAACCCAGTCAGTGCAAGTTTGGAAGTAAATCCCACAGAATCACTGAATGGTTAAGGTTGGAAGGGACACCACCCACAGAGAGATTCAGGAGGAGCAAAAGATGTAAGTATTCAGCTCCCTGTCTTGTTTTGTAAGATTTGAAACTCTTTCTGAGAGAGTTTCAAGGCTGAAATATTTCCCGGAAAGTAAACTCCTTGCATTCACACCAGCTTCCTCCTGCTGTAGCTTTGACATGGTAGATTGGTGTGTCCTTCACTTGCACATGCCAAAGATCATTTGATCATTCCTGCATTACATCAAGGCTGGTTAAGAAATATGTGGAATACGATGCTTGTTATGACATTTAGAGCTGTCCTTGGCAGCTTCTGTATGTGCTGTGTAATTTCCATGTACCTCTGAGAAAAAAAGTAGAAGAGAGAGACTGGTTTTCTGCCAGGATATCTAGGAAGAAAAGTGTAATATGAGTTAAGAGGACAAAACCTTTTTTTTCAAATAAACAGGTGAAGAGGTTGATACTGGACTCAAAAGGCATGATTGTGGTCTCACCTACTCATTTTACACTGCCTCCAGTTGAATTACACATCATTGCTGCTGGTAGAAGTGTAATCAGGGCCAAGACCTTGAGAGCCAGAAGACCATTGTAGATTGCCCCATGGTTACAATCAGATTATTGGTTAGCTTTCCAGGAGTATTAATATTTTTGATAAATTTAAGGCCTAATTCTTTGGCTTCCCCAGGTCTTTGACTTGCCCTCCAGAAGGATTATATAAATGCAAATAAAGAAGAATGGCTTGTACTCAGCTCAGTTATTGAAACCTCTAATAACTGTATTTTATATGAATAGTTTTATGAACAAATCATAAACCAATTTGTGCCCTTACATCCTTTTTGAGAAAGCCAGAAATGGAGTATTGTAGATGTTCAGATATTTGTGCCTTCCCTTAAGACAACTGCTTTAAGTGTTTAAAGTATGGTACACTTCAAATGCATGTTATTTTATCTCCCCAATCGCTAATTGACAGTGAAAGACTTTAAGAAAAGCATTGTGAACTTCACTCACTAAAAGTCAAGTGTACTAATATTTGTAAACTGCAGGACTAGTCTGAGAGGACATTGTTCTGAGAACAAACCTCAGAGGCTGAAAGAAATTTCCCACCTATAATTACAAAGCCTGATGTTCATTAATAAGGAGGTGACTTCAGTCAGCACTTTGAGTCTTTTGTAAAGATAAATCCACAGCCTTGTACAGGACACAAAATTTGATACTTCTCAGTTTTATTGGAAAGTTTTCTGTGCCAGCTGAAGTCTAGGTATTCTTTTTGAAGGAACCTCACTTAAAATAATAAGTTTTGTCATAAGATATTTACATGGATAAAAATGTATAGTTATATTTTAAGGGGAATTCTCAAAAACTGTTATGTTAGTAAACATTGTTGTATATATTGTTGTTTAACCCTTTGTATTTCTACTTCATATGTACTTAGAAAAGAACAAAACAGGAACAAATTATACTTTCTTTTCTTTGGATTAGAAGTTCAGTGCATTGTTTCTGGTCCTGGTGTAGTCATGCTCTTAAAAGACAATATATACTTGCTTAGATGTGCTTCTTTTTGTCCTGATTACACTTCTTCTGAAACCAATGGATGTTAGGGGCATTACCAACTGCTTTTGACAGTCCTTAGGAGGGATCTGGAAATTCATTGCATAACCTTGGTAATCTGTAGTTTACAGTATATGTATTACTCAGTATGCCACAGAGGTGGTATAATTGCTTTTTCTAGGCAGTTTACTTTTGCTTTGGTTTTGCTGTTAGTGGTAAGTTGCAGGAGTTGCATTAACAATGATCAGACTCAATTCCTTCCTGAAAGAATGAATTCAAATTAAAACAAGATAGAAAAATGAGGAGGGTTTTTATTTTACCGTTTAAGGGAGCTCCATTCTAATAGAATCCAGCAGCAGATGCTTTATGGTTTGTGTCCAAGGTTTTTCTCATTAATAAGGGCATTAGTGAATACCTGTGATACAAAGTCAGCAAGCACACCTAAAACTGGATATGAATGCCATACTTCTCATCCGCAGTGCCCTCCACAGCAGTCTCCCATCAGTCTCTAAAGCTATTTGTTGTAAGTGTTATTGTAGATAACTGTATTTGGCATGAATGAGATCTTTACGATGAGTTGTGTATACCTCAAGCCTGTCTGGATACTTGTAGCATAGAGGAGCTGCTAATCCAATGCCCACAATGTGTTTTTCATGGAGACTTAGAGCAGATACAAAGAGAACAAGCAAAACCTGCAGTGCTCCTGCACCACCAAACAGACCTGCACAAATTAATAGGCTCCAAGCCCTAGTAGGTCTCTTACAGTAGTCAGAGGCTGAAGGGGTATGTGTCAAGAAGGATGCCCAACACCATCTGTCATGCAGGAATGTCTCATACAAGTTCTATTCAATCATGGCAGACACTAGCTGGAGGCATGAAGTCTCTTTTGGGGTTGTTTGTTTTTTTATAAATGCTTTATTCTTCCCTAAGAGAAATGAAGAGTATTCCCAGACCAATTGTTTTCTAGTTTCTAAAAAAAGAACTTTGCTAAAGAGATTTCCTTCCCAACACTTCCATTAACATTTGACAGGATATCCTAGAATACTGTTCATATATTTAAAGAAATGGAAAAATGGCAATAAATCCTTCATATTTTCATATATATTTTCATATGTACAGTACACATTCTTAGACAAATGTGCTTGGTCACTTAGGAATAGAGAAGCTACAAAAACTAAATATGATGCCCTGACTTGCACAGCACAGTACCAGCTCTTTAGAAAATGTTCAGAACACCTGTAAGAGACACCTAAAAGACTAGAACAGAGGAAGGAAGACAAAGGAAAAGTGATTATTTTAATCTATCTTGTTCAGGATTTACTTCTGCAAAAGAAACACGTCAAAACAGTGCATTAAATCCATGAAAATTAAATGGCATATTATAAATTTGAGAGATCTGAAACATTTTTGATGAGTCTGCCTAGCCATAAAAAATCCCATCCTGGATTTCTAATCTTAAATCAAGGAGGCCATTTTATGAAAATCATGAAGGGTTCCTAATATGTGGCTGTAAGTACTTTAATGTGCTCCACCTGCTACTTCCCCGTGATCCTAGTTACAACAGACACTTGCTGGTTTTCAGAAAACTTAAAAAGTAGATTTGTTCTCTGCTCTGACATGTCTAGGCAGATGAAGAGCAGATAAATTGAGGTAAATATGAAGTAAGTTTTACATATTGGATGTGTGCTGTTATGTTTCTGTATGCAATTATTGTATATGCCTTCTAGTGGCGCCAGTCAACAGCGTTATAGTAGGATGGTGTCCATCTCCACGGAGCCTTGAGGCTTTGCGGCCAAGACTGTTCCTACTGCCAGCAGTGTGTTGGCAGCAGACAGTGATTGGTTGTGCCCTGTTTCTTAAGGCAGATGTTAAGCAATACCTGTACCAAGATCAACGCTTAGAAGCATCGCTAGTAACTGACAACCCTTTGATTTTGGGCTCTTTGAGGCTGGCAGTCCAACTAGTTTTCCATGCACATGAGCCATACCTTTCCAGATAGGATGAAAAGGTTCTCTGGGAGACTGTGTCAAGAGCCTTACTAAAGGCAAGGTAAATGACAATCCACTTTCATACCCTTATTTACTGAACCAGCCATCTCATCTCCTTCATTTGTCTCCTTCATTTGTCCAAAAATGATGTTCAGGAAGATTTCCTGCATTTTCTTCTCAGGAACTGAGACAAAACTGACCATGCTGTAGCTTCCCAAATCTTTCTTCATCAAAAGGGAGTGATATTTGCCAAAACAGCCTCCTCATCTTAATGCACATTGGAAAGGACGACTGTCTATGTTTTGAGTTTGCCCTGGAGGTCAGCCATTCTTCTGTTCTCTGTCTTGTTAAAAGACATATGAGATACTATTGAAATCAATAGCACTGTTCACCTGTTTAAAAATGGACAGGATATTAAATATGTGTTCTGTTGAGGTGCTGAAGCACTACCATTTTAAATGGCTACACAACAGGTGTTAGCTAGAAGATATCATATTCAAAAATTTTGTATCTCATTTTCAGAAAACAAATCAGAGAAACAAACTGAAATGTTTCCCATGTTTTTAGGAAAATTATCTTTGGAGCCTGGCTTTGTTCATTAGATCTGTCTCTAGTCAAGGCTGAGAATACTTAATTTCTGAAAGACATAACAGGGGGAAAATTAGTTTTAGGTAGTTTCAGACAATCCACCAAGCTTTCCCTAACTGGATTATTTGTATTGGTGGGAGCTACGCCTTCTTGAAATCATGCAGCCAATATTTCACCATGAGAAATTTCAGTGGGAATAGTATAAAGTTTTATCTCACCTAATTCCAGATTTAATGCATTCTTCTTGTAATTGCTGATGATACTTCCTGAAGTTGCTAAATAATTCAAGAGCAAATATTTGTAGCTACATGAAGCTCCTGAATGTTCTTTTAAAATATCAGCAATACTCCTTAGCAAAGAAGAGTAAATTTATTTCAATTTATAAAATCTCATCCTTTCAAAATTTCAGAGCATAAAAAGAAAATTGAAATAAAGGAGTTCATAACTGATAAGGGAAGCAGGTATGCTATTAAGGATGAACACTGCATATTTTGCCTGCAGTTTATTTAAAGTATATACAGTTACTGATCTTTTCCCTGCGACCTGTCTAATGCATGTGGAATTAAAATGCCATCAGGAATTTTTGTTTGTGTCTGGTTAGCTTTTTCCTTCTGCTTCCTATATTGATCACAGATTTCACACTTGGCTGCCTTTTAACTTCAAAGGAAACATTCCCTGAACCATATGTAAGGTATCACTGTTTTGGAGGTTTGCCATTTGCAAAATTGTTTCCATCTTTCCTGGATTTGGTCAAAACGGTTTGGGAACGAGCATTTGATTTATGTACTTATCCCATTTATTTCAGCTTAGTAGGTCTTTCTCCTCTTTTTATCACCCTTCTTGGTGTACTGCACAAGTTTCTGTTGCAATCCCATGCGCTGTGATAGCGGCTGGCTGTGTGCTACCCAAGAGGTGTTTCATAGTCTTACAGCCCCCTGATCCTGTTGCGTGAGAAGTCTTGTTTGGAGACTTAACTGCAAAATGAGATAGCTTAAATGCATAATTTTCAATATATGGGCAGAAGATGCAGAGTTTTATACATTCTATATAGGGTCAAACCTGCCAGAAATATTAGTTTTCATCCAAACAGGGAACTGTTTGAAGTTTCATCTGATTATCTGGAATGCTGTCAGGGACGACGACAGATTGTTTCAGCTATGTTGAAGTCATTGTTCCACGTTGAGATTATTTTCAAATTTAAAGTAGGAAAACAATTTTCTACCTAGGCATGATGTATTTCTATATTATTACTATCATTTAGAAAGCTCAGTTCTTGATAAGTCTTGCAAAAAGCCAGTTCTCCTTGAAAATTTTTGTCTAGTTTCCAAAATATCATTGCTTTGACCAGTTAGAGTACAAAAACCTTGTTCCCAAATATGTATGTTCAACTTTCGTAGCTTTATTTTCATTTCTCTTCAGATATCTGTAGTAGAATGGCAATAGTCTTGTGAGGTAGATGACTCCTTGTAAAGAAAGAGAATTTTCCTGGAGAAAATTTTAACAAAGCAAAATTATATTGTAAATTTCTCTCTAGGTTTGTCCTGCTGTATTATTCATGCTTCTGCAGTAATATTTTGTGAGTCTCTAATATCGAGTTACCACTTTAACTTTTGACCCCTCTTTCTTTCAAAGATATTTGGAAGAGTGGGAACCATTTTCCTACATCACATTACATAAGATTCAGGTGACTTTTGTCAGAAAAACACCCTGAATTTTTGGTTAAAATGAATGAGTAATTTTCCAGTGGTGTAGTTGTTTCCCAGCAGAAAATACCAGTTCTGTGACTCCAAAGATTTCATTTGATAGAGACTGAGTTCATATACAGTATTTTTAATGTTGCCCAAGTGTCCTGGGCATAAGAGCAAAGCAGAAAGGCTCATGTGGAAGCCTACATGAATGGCAGATGTGTAGAACCATTCAGTGGCACAATCTTTGTGTCCTCCCTAAATGCATTTGCAGGACTCTGTGTGGTGATGATCCAAGCAAGAGGCCCCTGCAGCAGCAGATGGAGCTCTACGTTGCACTTTCTGTGCATGGCCCAAAGCGGGTGTATGTCGACATCAGCAAGTCATTGCAGGCACATGCTGAAGCGATTCGGAGCTTGGTTTTTGACCCACAAACATGTATGTAAATACAGATGACACTTTCGCAAATCAGGAAGATATTTGTGGGGCCCTGGTGAAGAAATTGTCTCTAGAAGAATGCTTAGAGGAAATGATATTACAAATTTGGTTGAAAGAAGAAACAGAAAGGAGTAATGAAACAGATGAGATGCAACAACTGAACTGAGAAAAATACTAACATTTATATCTATACCTATATCTATGCCTATATCTCAACACAGTTGCCATTGTAATAATTTGATAAATGAGGAGCTGCATAATTCTGTGGCACCAGGGGAAGATTGTCATACTTCTCCCTCTGCACTGTTTGTTTGTATTCCTCTTCTTCAGAGGATTTGTATATTTTCCTTCCCATAAAGTAGTGCCACATTGAGTGCAGACAGATCTCTGCCATCCAAACCCACCAGCAGATCAAACAGTTGTCTCTTATTCCTTTATTACTCCACAGAGTAGCTGCTGTCAAACACACACAACCCATCCCAACCATCTGTTTGCTGTTCAGAAATACTTTCCAGAGGTATTTCCCATATTCCTTTATTTTCTGGATCATCTGGAAACTTCATTGTCAGTATATAAAGTACCTTTCAATGAAGAAGTTCTTGTTTTGTTTCAGTTTGTTTGTTTTAATTTCAGTTCTCATTCTCCCTCTGAACTTGTTTTATGCCCTTTTCTTCTGCCCAGACACACTAAGATGCATTTTACAGCAAAGAAAAACCCACTATAATAGAGCCTCATTACATGTCATACTCTCCAACAATATGATTTTCTTCACAGTTGTGTGTATAGAAAACAGGCAAAAAAACAGATAAAGAAGAAAGTTTTGATGTTAAGAATGCAGATCCCATCCTGAGAGGGGTGGATCTGTGCAGCTCCTCAGAAGTTAGTGGAGATTCACTGTCCATTTACTTTTGAATGAAGTCTGCTCCCTCTAGCAGTGGGTGTTACAGACTGATCTATTTCATTGCATTCGCTATGTTATCAAGTTGTCTTCTTGATAAATTAATAATGTGGTTTTTAAAGAGCTAATTGATATTACTGTAAAAGACCACAATTTAATTAGGGATACGATAATTGCTTCAAGAAAGATACTAGTTCATGTAATTAAAACATGAACTTAGGAACTATTGTACTTATAGTATATAAATTTCAAGGTTATATATTTTTAATTCCATTTGGACAGTGTTTTGTTGTTTTTTTCTTAAATGCACTACTTTTTCTGCCAAATCCATAGTCCTATGGTTCTTTCTTCTTGCTTCTCCTCTCTCATCCTTGAAGTATTTTTGGTTTTATACTGTGGCCTTCTCAACTGGACCATGAGATGAAGGCTGATATTGTTGCCCTTCCACTCCTTAGTATCTTTAAAAGACAGAATGGTTTTGACATTAAAGCCCATCAAAAACCTTACTTTTGATTTTAAAATCTTGGTTGCAAAAATGTGTTGACTAGCATATCTTAGAAGTTTGGTATAGATGAAGAACTCGTGCTTAACACACATTTAATTGCCCAAAGTGAGCTCTCGGGATCCGTCTTTCACCCATGTCTTGTTGGTCCTCCAGATACAGACCCCTGTCTCTGCTTCCTAATTGCAACTTCCCCTGTTAACATGAAAGGTATTCCCTGATCTAATTGCAGAGCAGATAGCTCTTAAAATAGCTTAGAGTAGTGTGCAGAAGGAATAATTTACTACAGTCACTTACTGTAGTGTGTGTCAAGGGAGAGGGGAAACATCTTTTCTTTAATTTTGCATTGACATCCACAGTGGCTGCACTAAGGGACCACAGCCCACTGTAGACTCCCCAGCCATACCCAACTGCAGTCCTGTTGGGCATAACAATGGATTATTACGGCTTCCCAGCAGGCTCGACTATCCGATTAAAATGTTACTGCTGTTGTCTGTGTTATAACATAAATTGGGGAACTCCCCCCTGGCCAGAGTGCCAGGAGCCTTTGCAAATTGTGCTTGACAACTGGCCCGTTGGAATCGTTCAGCCCGAATAATCAGAAATGCCAACTTCTGTGCAACTTTGGAGTGCTTCCTAACTGACCTATTTTGGTTGGACAAAATATAGAATCAGTAGCTGTGCTCTGCTCGTACTGCAATATAGTTTATTTGCAACAAAAATGTGCAAAGCCTTTTCTTTCTTTTTTTTTTTTTTTTATTAAACGAGGAACAGGATGAGCTTTGGTTTTCACTTGTTAGGAACAATGCTAACTAGACACAGTCAGAATTTCAATGTACTGGAACAATGCAACTTACACCCAGATCTATTCTTGGCTTCAGCACTTGTGACAAAACCTGGGGACTGAAAGCGAGTGCCTCAATATTGCCACAAGTAAAATGAACTTGCTTGAAACTGCTTTCAATAAGATAGTAGAATTAAAGTAATTAAATATTCACTTCCTTATTGTTGGAATACTTCATGGATTAGTGCATTTGGGAGTTTGGGAAAATGGTCTTCTTTTTCAAATAAAAATGTAGGAATAGAAGAGTTTTGGATGTCAGATGGCCTGTGGCTAATTAGTAGTGTGGCGTTGTTCAACCAGCATTACCTCTCATCATTTGTGTCATCTTTACTAGTAGTTTCAGATGAGAGGCAAACAAAAAAAACCCCTCATCCCTATAAAAAGGAAAGAGGAGACAATTTCTCAAAGAAGGGAAAGAAGGGGTGAGATGTTGAATACAGACTTAAAAGGACCAGCTGATACGTAGACATTTAGATGTCGAAGGAGGAAGAATGATGAAGATCAAATAAACAATAATAAAGGTATCAGTTAAATAAGAACATGTCACGTTCTGAAACCAAACATGTTCTAGCACTGACAGTAGGATAGTCTCGACTTTTCATGTTAGTTATCTGTAAACTCTCTATGGGCTGTCGCAGAAAACAGCCATTTTTTCCTGATCATGAATTGCACATTGTTACAGGTGCAGCCTGTAAGAAAAGTCCATGATTTTTCTATTGCACTGCCTAGCATATGGGATTAACATGTTAACATGTATTAAGAGAAAAACAGCCTATCCAGTCAAGGTCAAAAGCAGCTCAGGTTTGCTGTAGGCAAAGGTCCATCTTCCTGGTCCTTGCTCAGGCTGCCAGTAGAGTATTCCTGTAAGAAACTGTCATTACAGGGAGGTGTGTTAACCCCTGCAAAATGTAGACACAGCACTGCCAATCTGTGTTTGCTCTGAACTACAAAAGTATTGCAGTCAGAGTTGTGACTGCCGTTAACTGGGAGGTATCATAATGATACCCACTAGTATCCACTTGCTTGGGAGGGCAACCTGGAATCATGACATGGTTGTGGTGCAGGAGCCTCCAGACTTCTCACACTCCCAAAGATGTGTTTCGAGATTATTCTTAATCTCTGGAGGTTTCAGTTCAGCCCTTCTCTTGGACACTATTTTTTTTTCCAACATGGCAACCGCTAGTTTGTGCAGTCTCCTCAGCAATCAAGCACATTACACTCGGATATTTTGTATCTGCTCACTCGGTCTAAATGACATCGCCCAGAACATGCCCACGCTACTTCCCTGTGTTGATGCACAAATGTTTTATGTTAACTCTCCTCCTAAAGTGATAACCCTTGAAGTTACTGCTGTTACCTCCACACAATGTCTTGGCATGACCCGTTTGTGTTTTTACTACCCATTTGCAAAATTTTGGAAGACGGTTTTCTCTTCTGTTACTGTTTTAAGGCAGGTAGAGCTGACTGCCACACCAGCAACAGGTATTGTACAAATGTCTTGCTGTTTAAGGTCCCGTCTCTGGAGAGACGCTTTGCCTCCGAGTGCTGGGTGCCGTCGGTATTTGTCACCTGCCAGCTCATGCCGTAGTTAGGCTGGTTGTGAGCTGCAAAGGGTTAACAGCAAGCCAGCGGTGATGCTGTAATCCTCCAGGGCTGCCAACACGCTGCACTGTTGTTGTGTCGGATCAGGGGGGTTTGAAGGAGGCTGTGCTGGCTCCAGCAGCTGCCTCAGTCACGTCTGTCATTTTGGGTCTCTGCTCCTAAACAACGTGGATGGCGTAGCAGGTAAAAAGATTGACTGAAACCCACACTGGGAACGAAACTATGTTCTTCCCCTCCCTACCGCATCCAGAAAATGCACGGCCTCTGAGAAAGAGCCCTCACCTCCTCAGAAAACTAACACAGTGTGTCGGGAACGTGCGCCCTTGGGGCGTGAGGGGGGAACAAAACCCTCTTTGACAAACAACCCTCGTCCTGACTGTAATGGTGAAAACAATGCAGGTAAACCCAACTGCCCTCTGCCCTACTTCTCTTCTGCTGTAAGCAAATAATTCTCCAGCAAAATAACCAGAGGGAGCACTTTTTCCACAACATTGCTATTTTCTAAAATCTGCATTGACTTCGTCCTTACATTGACATTGCAACCATCTGGTACGAGCGGTTTGATATGAAGTGGGGCAAATCCACCCTCTAGCTTCTAAAGAAGTACTTTTAGTGAACCATGCTAGATTTCACTTTTATTTTTAAAATGGCTATGTGTGTTAAATTGGGGGAGATCAAAAGCCATTTGGAAATGTCAAAGCTGGACTTCAGCTCCATTTGTAGGCATGTAGTATAAGTTCAGGTATTTTTATGGTTTCTGTCTCACTTGCTATCTAAACATCTGACATATTTAGCCATGTAAAACCTTTGCAGGATTAAAAAGCAAAAGGAAAGGAAAGAACAACAAAAAATACCCGCCCCAAAATTTTTATCTTCTAGGTAGAAAACCAAGGCACAGAAATGGGTGAACCCAAAGTAACAAAAACATCTGTGTCTAGGTTATCCCCCTAAATATCTCTGGATTACACTTCTACTTGGGAATCTCCCAAAGTACTGACAGCCATGATAGGAAATCCTTATTTCCTTGGTTACATAGGTGTGTTTTTTCTTCTGAAAATCTCTGTTACACTGAACATACTAAGCTTTGGGATAATCACAAAGTGAGGCAGGCACCAGGACGCAGGCAGAGCTGAGACAGTGACCTATGTATTCTGGGATTCATCATTTTCATGTCATAAGCCAGAGTGTTTGCTAGTGTCTCAGAGCAAGGGCGCTGCTCCAAAGCATCCCACCAGCATGCCTTCCTCTGGGAGGCTCAGTACAGGAGGTGGGAAGCTTCTACCACATCTTCCAGTTTTAGTGGGAGAAAGAAAGAAAGAAAAAACCGACAAAGATGGGCCTATCAGATGAGGCTGAACGGCGACCTTTCTGCCTGTTAGAGGGTGTGGTAATGGATGTTTAGGGAAACATAATAAACAAGGTAAATACGCTCTTCCTATGGTATACCTTTCCATCTTCTAACAATAGGCTTTGAGGGATTTTTAGATTTGTGTCTTACATTCATTCTGTCACATTTAACAGGACTCAGTAGACCTCTCTATGAAGTGAACTAGTCCTTTTTAACCATTTTCCTTTTGACCTTCATTACATCCTGTGTCAATGAGTCCCACTGCTTCATTCTGCAGTCCATGGAAAATACTTCCCTTTGTGATTTTTGAATCCTGAGGCTTGGCAATTTTCACTGGGAGCCTCTTGCTTTCTTCTTTTTCTGAGAAAGAGTGTATAGTTCTTCTGCTTATCACCCAAGATACTGTAGTTATCTACTAATCTCCCTGCATTGTACTTTTTTCTGGACTGAAGGGCCTCAGTCTCTGCCTGAGCAAAGCCTTTCAATGTTTTCATCATCTTTTCTTTTGTCTACTATTCCTTGTCTAATTCTACTATAATATTTATGGGTTAGAATGATCAGAAATAAATTCACTGTTTAGGCTGTGAGTGCACTATGGATTCATATAGCAGCATAAAACTGCTTTCTATTACATTCTTTACACCCTATCTGGTAAATCTCAACATTCTGTTTATCCTTCTGACCAGTGCTGGGATTCACATGACATTTTCTAAGAAATATTCTCAGAGGAAAGAGGAAGAAGGCTTCTCATGATCTCTACTTCCCAAAGACAAACTAACATGGGAAGAAAACATCAGTTTGCTTTCCATGGCTTTAGCCCTTTCACTGCTGACTGAAGTAAGCAAACCCCCTCCTTACATCAGGATTTGGAAGGGCATCATGTAGTGAGGAATATTGGAAATCAAGAAAGACACACATGGGAAAAGCAGGTGGAATTAATGGCATTGCAGCCCATGAATTTCACTTGAAAGCTGGGAATAGGAAGAAAACAGACTTGTGTGGAGTAGGGAAAAGAGGAGCAGAAGAGCTGTGGGTTCTTTGTTTCAATTGGAAGGCAAAGCAACTAGCCTAGGTCACAGCATTTAATGTGGTAAGATTGGACAGGGATTGAATAGATTACAAGGCTGTGTAATGCAAAAGCAAGGGTAGGTATATTAATGGTTTATCTGACACTGTGAACAAGAATTGGGACATTTTCCAGTGGCAAACTAAAAGCTTGCATAATTTACAGCTGACTGGAAGCTTATTAACCATACTATTAAGATAAGATTTAAATGCTGGATAGGATTCTGATGATTTGACTTTATCAATACTGTTGGGATTTGTGAGTTAATCTGGTGTCCCTATCCAAGTGCAATTTAATGGTGGGGCTTTCTTCCAGCTATTTCTTGGGTTAAAAGCAACATGAGACTCATTCACGGCTGTACAGATGATTGACCTTGCTGTCAGACAGGGATCAAGAAGCAGGACTTCCTCGGCTGGTGTGTAGGTCACATCATTACCTCTCTTCTAGCCCCCTTGGAAGTACCCCAGTGGTAGGGAGCCACACTTGGAGGTACCTGACAGACTGTGCTGCCCTGTGCACAGAGCCACACTGTGCTCCAGAGATGGCAGGTGTAGGGCACACCATGCTTTATCTTTGCCTCAGAATAAAGCAGCCCCTTAGCCAGCCTATGGCAATGGAAGCAGAAAGGCAATGTAAAGCCAACTTCATTTTTGTCTCCTGCCCTCCTGATTTCTGGTTTGGGGGAGGACGGGGCTGTGTCAGAGAAGGACCAGAGGTTTCCTCCAGCAGGTTTGTCAATGCCCTCTTATTTTCCTTCGCAAGGACTGCAGAGATGAGCATTCCCTGCACTCAGCAGCTTCTCCTGTCTGCCTTACAATTGAGACACATAACGCTGCTGCCTGAGCTTCCTTGCAAGGTGTGGTGGCATCGTTACCAGGACATAGAGATTCTTTCTGTAGCTCTCCTGTAATTTATGTGCCAAACCTGCAGTAAATTCTTTTCACCATTAATAACTGTCTTGGGTGGAAAGGCCATTAAAGAAGAAGTCATTATTGCTCACCTGTATATGCATGGAGTTTTCAATGGGGATATGTGCTCAGACAAGGAACACTTGAAATGCAGGAGGCAAACACTCCTGGACAGACAGCATTTTTCATACTAGCTATAATGCTGCCACGACATTTCCATCTCATCAACTGGGGTAAGAGGGCAGAATCCAGCCCTTAAAATAGCACATTATCACCCTGTTTATGCAAAGGTGATTAGCGCAGGAGATACGGCAGCAACCATTGCTAAGGGAATGTTGAGGTGCAGTTTGTGAGCTCCAGCAGCTCCTGCTGACTTGGAATGCTACCAACCAAAAGGTTTTATCAGCAGTGCCTGGAGCAGAAGGGACCCAAAAAGAAAGTGGCTGGTAGGAGAGCTTTTGTCACATTTGTAAAGAAATGTATCTTTGGAAAGAAATTAAGAGTTGTCACTGTTGTAAAGGTACAAAAGGGGTACTGGCCCAGCAGCAGCAAACTTCTTGTCCCCTGTTTATTGCAACAGGTCATGTAGGTCCTTGGCCTGGCCTGCAGTTGTAGCTGCAGCAAAGCTAAAGAATTGAGATGAATTAACACTGGTCTCCAGTTCAGGAAGAGCATTAACTTCCCCAGACACTCTTGGCCAAATCCATCCCTGATGTGACATCATCTGAGTTACATCAGGCTTAATTTTGTCCCAGATATCTGCACTGGCTTTCATAGCAAAAAACTTTCCCCTTACTTCCAAAGTAAAGGGTGGTGAAATGAATTAGGTCGAAGGAGACTAAACACTGGATAAAAACCTTGATCCCACTTAGAAGTTTTGCCTGCCTGGGGACAGGGTTTGGCTGGCTGTGGTAATCATGGGGTGGTTACGATGTACTCCAGACATTGCATAACTGCCGCTTTAATTTACTGCGAATGTTATTCAAAGCTGAGGATTTAATTCTCCTGAACATTAAAGTTTACAGCTGGGTTAAACTCCTCCTCATAAGTCACTGTATATTATATTCGGAGAACTAAGGGATTTTTTTTTTTGTGTTCACAAGTTTAGTGGTTCTTTTTCTCTCTTAGCTGGCTTTTTTTAGAGTTTTCTTTCCAAAATCCATGTAACATGCATGTACTTCCTCCATCACCATAAAATTTTCCTGTTCTACCATTGGCTTCTCTGAAATCTCCAGATATCAGGTTAATTTCTGGATTTGTTCTTAGATGGAGTATTAGATTTTCATCCCATGTCAAACTCAGCATATAATCATCCCATTAGAGCAGGAGCAGGTATTTTACATTCTGACTCTCTTAAAACTTGTTATACTGCATGTGTTTCAGTGCATTCCCAGTTGAAATTCTTGACAATTCAGCCCTGTAGTAAAATTGACCATCACAAATTTTGCTCCAGATTAATTTCAGTAATTAGTTGATTATCATAGTTACAAAGTTTTAAAAATTACTTTTTAAAAAGGTTCTCTTCTTTAAAAGATTTTCCTCGTGTAACTGTTTTTCAAACCCACTCTGCCACCACTCTTCAAAATTTTATTTTCTTGTGTGCTCTGCAAGAACATATTCTTCACTTTAATAGTTCATTCAATTGAATTCTGGTCACTGGACCAAGAAGTGTAAAGATACATAGCTGCAGCACAGATAAGTCATTTTTCCTTGGGGTTTACCTATTTTCCCATTGCCTCTTTGCTCTTGACTTGCAGACCTACAGATTCTACCTCAAAGAATAACACCAGGAGGTAAACTGCCTTTTCTTTAAAATATCCAGATGGCTTTTAGTGGTGCCCCTTGTGAAGGTCAAATGCTATTGCTTCTTACTTCTCCTGACCAATTCCATCTCTTGACTGCTGTAAAAAATCGTGTTGATTGTTCACAAGAAGGAAAAATCTACTGCGGAATCTTAAATATTAGTAGCAGTGAAAACTGTCTTGCCGTTAAAGTCATTAAATGGATTTTGAACACAAGGAGGCAGAAAATCTGTTGAAAAAAGGACAGTATTTATATAGAGTTTACTAAGAAAGATAATTTGCCATAATTTTGAAAGAAAGGAATCAACAAGTCAAGTTCAGAAACAGTAATATAACCTACTTCAGTTATATTGAAAGAGTCTGGTTTGGCTTTGTCATGATTTTATAACAGTAGGTAATGTGACCATAATTTTCTCAGTTCAACTGTTCTGCTAAGATTTTCAGAATTTATTAAGATATCTTTTTTTTTTTTTTAAATTTATTTCACAGGCATTTATGTTTCTTAAACATTTTGTAAAGAAAGAAGAATGGCTCATTTTTACAATTGCACATAGTATTCAGAACATTATTATATTTACATTTGTCTCCCTTTGGCAGAAAAAATTACAAGATTGTAAACTGCATTACTCTGAACTCTCTTCAAGAGAACTGGGTGCGTTACTGTAGCTAAGAATTCCTTCAGAGAAGACAGTAGGAGTAACACCAACATGTTTCACAAATTTGCCAAGCTGTTAATTGAAAGTAAGGCAATGTTTTATTTCAACATCCTTAAAATATGATGTTATAATTTTTCTCTTGGAATTTTACTACATTTTTTGAAGTTTCATTCTTTTTTTTTTTAATGCCTAATGCTGATACAAAATTTTATTTGCCTAAAAGGCATGCTCTTTTTTGACAGAATGAAACACTGTTTTAAAAGTCCATTTGTGCTAACATACAATTAAATTTGTATAGATTTTTGTTTGTTTTTCTTTTCCAAAAAGGCCAGTGACATGAGGAAATAAACTATAGCAAAATTCTACTCTGTTTTGCCAATATCATCTGAAATGGACACTTTAAAAATGACTGCCTTTTATAGATCAGTGATTTTTTTTCCTCCCATATATGAGCAGTGTTCAATGCTTGGCACTTACTTACCCATCTTTCATCTTCAAATGCATTGTCTGATTGTACAAATGGAACTGATTTAAATCCTTTGCACAACCACAGCTGTAGCACGTGAGACTGTGCTAATGGAAGGGAGGAGGGAATGGGCCTACAGCTCTGTTACTTCTCCCAATAAAACCAAACCTACAACTTTTGTATGAAGGCCTGAAATCTGTTAATGAAGGTACTGACTCATCTGTTCTTGAATCAAGCCTTCAAATGAGTTTTAGTGCTCTATAAGAGCCAAGAAAAGAACTTCGTCTGTTCCAAAGCAATGCCCAAGCCTTGTTTCTTCCAGAACTCAAACAAACTGAAAAGCATTTCTCTGAAACAGCCGACTGAGAACTCTGGGTAATGATGGATGAATAAATATGCTCAGCATCCTGCTTTCCTTCAGAATTCCTGTGTACAGTACACTGTAGTGAATATTTACATTTCAATGCACAGATTGCTCTTTCAAAGCTGTGTTTTTCGAGCCCTGGAGCTGCCCAAAGAGGGTTTGGGCTTTATTGGAGATATAAGTATGACTTAAAAGAGAGAAGTTTGTTTTATTCCCCTGTTCCAAAACTGTCAGGAATATCACAGTGTGACTCTTTTGCTGAGTGAATAGTGAAAGATGCCTCTTTCTTGACGAATCTTCTGAAAGTCATGGCACAATAACACTACCTGAAGTTATTTAACTTATTAAAAAGAAATATGACTTCATGTGACAGATATGAGTTGATGCTTTAATAATACATGCTACTGGATGCAAAACAGTGAAGTATCTCCACTCTCACCTTTTCTATTCTATTGGAAAAATATCACCTTGTGTTAGGGTGATCTCTTGTTTATCACAATATCAATTAACTGAATAGAAAGAGAAGGAACAGCTAAGGCTAGATATTATCTCAGATTGGATTTCTTTGCAGAGGTTTCTAAATTTGCATGAAAAATGTAATGGTTACTCAAAAATCTATGTAAGTGGTGATGAACAAATCTATTGTAAAAATCTCTCAAGCAACATGACATTTGTATGTCTTCTAAGTAGTCTGTAGCCCAAAGTGTGCGGATATGCATTTTTTACTGATTGGACTGATCAGCTCTTGCTAACCCTTCTGCATTAGAGAAGCACTACTATGATGTGCTGGGCTAGGGCGTGCATATATATATATATATACAGGAGTGCATTTCTCTGGGAAAAAAAACATGTGTGTCCTGAAAAATTTATGAACTGGGCAGCCAAACTTAATAGTATAAAAAAAAAGAAGGAAAAAAAGTGTGAAGATGGTGTTAGACCAAGACAACAGAGAAAAAACCACGCAAATGCATCAACCCTATGCAGTGTTTTAAAGATGCTTTAATTAAACAAAAAAGCAAACAACAACAACCAACCAACAAACTAAAACCAAAAGCTCCAGTTCCTCGTCCACAAGGACTCCAAAACCATTGCTCCTTGGAACACCACAAACATGTCTGAACTGGTGCAGAACTCCAAGGAGAAGGTCAGGTTGCATGAAGTAATAACCTGGGAGAAGCACCACAGAGTCAATTTTATGCACATAGATGAAATGTGCACAAAATAAATACAGCAGTAATGGCTCTATTTATAGTTCTTTTATTAAAGAACTGGTGCACTGGTTTTGGCTGGGGTAGAGTTAACTTTCTTCATAGTGGCCAGTGTGGGGCTGTGTTTTGGCTTTGCGCTGAACAGAGGGTTGATAATATGGGGATGGTTTTGTTATTGCTGAGCAGGGCTTGCACAGAGCAAAGGCCTTTTCTGCTTCTCATACTGCCACACTGGCAGGGGGTCTGGGAATGCACAGGAGGTTGGGAGGCCACACAGCTGGAACTGGTGACCCCAACTGACCAAAGGAATATTCCAGACCATGTGGCATCATGCTCAATATATGAAGCGGGAGGAAGAAGAAGGAGGAAGAGGGGGATATTTGGAATGATGGTGTTTGTCTTCCCAAGTCTTCCCAGCCATTACATGTGATGAGGCCCTTCTGTCCTGGAGATGGCTGAACACCTGCCTGGCCGTGGGAAGAGGTGAATTAATTTCTTGTTTTTCTTTGCTTGTGTGTATGGCTTTTGGTGTCCCTGTGAAACTGCCTCTATCTCAACCCATGAGTTTTCTGGCTTTTAATCTTCTGATTCTCTCCCCACTGGTGTGGGACTGAGCGAGTGGCTGCCCAGGGCTTGGCTGCTGGCTCGGATTAAACCACAACTATTTTAGTTTGATAAGTATGGAACCTTTGGAAGTTGTTAGTGTGGGCAATATTAAAGAGGGTGAACCTCTCCTACATCCAGTGGTCATAGTGCCCTATGTAAAACATAGATAACTGTGAAAACTAATCTGAGACTGAAGACTTCTGGAGACACAATGTTTTAGCTTGGAAATAAAAAGCAAAACCAGTCTGAGCATTATACAAATTTCAAAATTCCCAGAAAAATTCTAGCTTGAAGTGAGCATACACGCTGGATGTTGGGGTTGAATCCAGAGTACTTTCAAGTGAATGGAAAGATTCTCATTGTCTTCACTGGTGGCAGGGTTAGGATTTTAAGAAACTCTAAGGAAAGATAAAATTTTCATTATATTAATTAGATTTCCATTATCAGCTACTGAAATATTTTAAATTTCTGTACATCAGATATGCTTTTTAAAAACGAATATGAGAACCTAAGATGTCCCTTTCTGTTCTCTGCTACTATCTGTTTGATCTATTAACATTCCAGAACAGTTTGTTATTTTACATAGATCCACTATAAAACTCAGAAGGACTTTTATGCTGGCCATGGCATAGCAACATAGCTAACATGCCGCTATTCTACTCTGTACAGTGATTTAGTGCTCAATAAAAAATAAGGGAGACAACCTTTATGTGGTCCCATACAAGAGAGTGAGAAAGAGGGACATGCTACATTCTTCGCATTGGAAGAGATTAACCTTTAATGTTCGTTGGGGGTGAATGATACAGCTCGCATGCTGAATTAAAATCCTTTGGAAATGTTTGGAGAATAAAATACCCTCTTGTTTCTGAACATGTGTTTTCAAATTTTAATTGCATGGTTTACAATTACTTATTTATGCAATTTTGACAGTAACCCAGTGTTGTGCAGAACTGAAAGAAATCCCAGGTCTCTGTGTCAAATCTTCATTTCTAATATTTTTGAGAACTTTGTTTTTTACATTTTTAACGCTGGCAGAGAAAATCCATTTGATAAATTAGAAATACCACATTTTATTTCAAATGGTAAAGAAAAAAAATTCTGAAAAAACAGGGTAAAATTATCTTTGGGGTGTTTAGACTTGTTAGGAGTAAAAATAGATGATTGTCAAATATTCATCAGTGTTTCCATGGAACCTTTTTCTGTTAGAAGCAAAATTTGTGGTGTCCTGAACACATTAGCACCACTCCACTTATCGACAAAAGGCATCACATTTCTGCTTCACAGTAAAATTGGGGAAAGTCAAGTATGTTTCATGAAGAGTGGTGTTTTTTAAAAACTTGTGCTAAATCTTTCTCTGATAGAATCAATGGAGGGTTTCATTCTTCTAAATTTAATAATCAATTAGGTGGAACTTCCTTTCCAGCTGATACACTTTTTAATAGGCTAAAATTTCTTTAGCCTTGCTTCATGTATGAACACCTTGGTAACAACATGAAAAAGAACTCAGTGCCTGTAAAATCGAGCTGTCCTTATTGTGAGAATTATTTATAAAGATGTTGCAGCAGAAGATGCAAACTTCTTGTTGCAGCTGAAGCCTTCCCTGCTGCAATCTCTTCTTACTCTTTGTGTTTCAGAAATGTTACAGCAATCCTATTCCAGGAATGCATGCTTATATTTGAATTGAAAATTACATAAAATTTAAAATCTACAAAATTGGAGGTTTTTTCCATGAAGAAGTATGAAAGTCATTCCATTAACTTCAGCAAATGTATTTCTGCTTTGTATCAATGTGCGAAAGGGCACAATTCAACTCTGTATGTGCTGCATGGATCTGTTCTGCTGCAGGAATGATGTTTCTTTTTATCCTAAAGAAAAAAGATAGCAAATACAAAGGAGTGGGTAATACCTTATAATGACAGGGTGTGCTTCTCAGAGATGGTAGCTATGTTTGTTTCTAATTGACACCATTTAGCTCTTCTGAAATAGGTCATTATCTTCAGCCATCTAAACACCCAGGACTGATTTACGGACCTATGAAATTAAGTATCTGGAGTTTCTATTGATTTCATGTCTGAAAATCTGGCCTTTTTTATTTAGCTGCTAATTGAAGCTAAGCCACCAACTTAAAGATTTCTGGTTTAAGAATTTCGCTTGGGGTCTTGAATACAAATGCTTTTCGTAAATGTGAATATTGGAGAAACTGGGATATCCTCAGTCATTTCGCTGCATGTCTCCAATATTTCTTTTTGATTACTTTCAGTCACATTCCTGCTGTGTTTTAAACAGGTGCATGTGTTGACTTCTGTGAAACATAGCCAAAAAAATCAGGCATACTTTCAAAGCTACAAAACACTGCCTGAAAATTTGGAAGGACCAACAGATTTGATAATACATTGAAAAAAACCCAGATTTATATAATACTGGTCTGGAGGCATGTTAATATATCATTAATGTCCCAAAGTGTTGTTCTTCACCCTAATTTACACACAAACTTTTAAAAATATCTGTACCTGCTTCCTAGATATTGAAGAGGCAAGGCAAGTGTTTTCAGGAACAAAAATGTTGAACAAACGATGTTGTCTTGAATATCTGCTCATAGAAATAATCTAATGATTTCCATAAAAAAGACTTGTCTCCACGTGTTTCAGAAGGTCTATTTCCCAAGTACTGAATATGTACTTTAAAATGTCTGTGGTTTGAACTGTGTGTTGTAGATACATAGTGATATTAAATGGAAAGACCAGTGTTAATACAACATTCAGGTTGAAATAATTTAGTTGGCACATCTGAAAATGAGTGTTTCCCATAATATCAGCATATACAACATTCATTATGCAGTAGCCATATTTTATAGGGAATAGATTAACAGCAGTTGTAAGCAAAACATCTAACCTGAAAGACAGAGAGGGAAAAGAGCTGGTGACATGACCTAATCCTGCAGCCAGATACTTATGCTTGACTACATAACCAGTTCTTCCTGCTTTCTTAAATGGACATGTACAATGACATACAGAGAGATGCCTTTCTCTATCAGGCTACAGCTGTGGGGTTTGTCTGTCTTCTCTAGGTAATTACCTGGTTTTTTTAAATTTCCACCTTTACATGTATCATTCTATGGAATCAATCCTATGTAGTAGGGACATGCTATTATTCTTGTAGTTGAGGATAATCTTACTGTTGAAAAAACAAGAAACAGGGAGTCTCTAGGAGGGGAGGAAGGAGAAATCCTCTTGCATCTGAAAATTACCTGTCTCTGTGGACTTGTCATCTGGACTTGTACCATGCTTCAGTAGCTTAGGCATTCATCCTGTGACAGGCAGGAAAAAATGTTACGGAGGTGCCGGTCTCTCCTGACTTTAAAGAAGCACCTAGGTGACTTCCATATATTAGATACAGGAATTTTCAAGGTGTTGAGGAGAACCCTTGGGAAATCACAAATTTAAGGCTGCAGAGAAAATTTTGTGGAGCTTGACCTTTTCTGTTAGAAATTCCTGGTTTTCCCTTTGTGTGTTCTGATCTGTCTTAAGGATGGCCACCTTAAGTGATGTTCCTGTCACTGACATTTAGCATTTCCTGAGACTGCCTGTGGTTGTAACTATGCAAATTTCATTGAGGATTTAATAATAGACTAGGCAAGTGTGTGGGGGAGAAGTGCATGTAGATTTGGGTTTTTTTTCCTTAAGGTTGGATATTTGGGTAATGATTTATCTGAAAGTTCTTCAGCCTGAAGAACTTGCTGGTCTGGTTCTTTCTCTTTTATAGAGAATTTGAAAGTTTAATAGCTATTCAGCTAATAAGTGCTGTACTTCTTGTACAAATGTGGGCTAAGGAAAAGGTTTTTTGCAAAAGCATTGGTTATTAGTTTTGCCCTTCTACTGATAAAGAGTGCCTAGTAACTTGAATGAGAGAAACATTGATTCATTGTAAATAAGGATTTTCAGTTGTTCCCTGCTTCTGAGTTGAGCATGTAATTTTTGTACCAACATGGCTATTAGTTTAAAATGGTGTGGGTTTGGGAAAGACATTTTTTGTGCATTTTCTTTTTCTGATATAAATAGACTGATCTGACATTTACTGCTGTAAACAACAATATTCCATGTCTAGACAAGTTTTTTGCAAACAACATATCCGGGTTTAGCAAACAAAAGGCCTACCATAGTTTTTTCTATTAGGCCAGCATGTCTTTGGTTCAAACCCCAGCATAATTTTTAAAACAAACAAGGATAACTCTGTTAAATACAGTGCACCTGATCTAAAGCTCACTGCAGTTATTGTGGCTATTTCCATTAATTCCTATGGGCTCTGGATTAGGCTGTAGGTTCTGAAAGTGTCAGAGGTGAGCGATTAAACACAAATATGAATATGTTTTATTATAGCTTCCTTTTTCCATACATTCACTCCCTCAGAATTCTTCTCTATAAAGACAGACCACCATCAGACAGAAACTAAGAATAAGAAGTTTCATTTCAAGAAGTGAGTGTTTCCAGAAAGCTGTGAACAAATTTAGGTAGTGTTATAACGTGGAAACTATCTTGCAATCTGAACCACTGTGGTCACTGGTGTTACCAGCTATAATTAACTGAAGAAGTGGGTCAAAATGCTTATTCACTTGGACACTTCACAAAAACCGGTTTAAGCATCAGATTAAGTAGGCAAAATAACTGCATTTTGTCTTCATGATGATCTCGATATCACAAAACGGATGCACTGCAGCAAATTTTAAATTCCCTTTTGCATCTGCAAAGTCTTATACTTTAATAAAGACTAATCACTTGCCAATTTGATTTGAAGAACATACAAGAACAAATGAGCATCTGTAAAGAAGATGCATAAATGTTGACTTTGAAATAGGTTAACCAAATAAATCCAAAATGATTGAGGCATTATTTGTCTATGAAAAGTATTCACACTCTGAGATCATTCATGTCAGAACTGATACGACTTTCGTAATTCTGGAAAAAAAAAATCTTAAGAAACCATCAAGGTATCACTTGTAGTTATCATGTGCTCTCACATCTTAATTCCAATGTGTGTCTTTCAACATGTGTCTGTGACTTCTGTAACACTGATAGGGAAACCATACCAACTGGAAGGTTTTTGAGACCATTTATCACTCAGATTTAGTGAAAATTCCTAAGACTGTAATGTGGTCATTGCTAGTTTAAGCAGATTTCTTTCAGATGTATTCTCCAGGGAGTTAGCTGAAGCCTTAGTATTTTTCCATAAGGTAGAGAAAAGATTACTGCAAATGGTATGAACTAAGCACACAAAAGATCATGATGGCAAAGCAGGGAGAAGCAGCAGAGGAAGCAGCAGTTAACATTTTGCTAACCGAGTTGCTCAGCTTAGTGAAGTCTGAATGGCAGAGATCGCCTGTAATAGCACCCATGTGTGATGTACATTGGTGTTGTTGAGCAGTTCAGCTACCATGCTATTTCAAAGGAAGCGAGCAGAGCTCTCTCTTAGCAACCAAGGGTGCAGTTTCACATTACACCTAATACACGGTGACTGCAGGCTGCTGAGAATATGAGCAGTCCCCATCCATTACCCACAGCTGTAGCTTCCCACACTCTTCCTTCCTCTCAGTGTAGTGATTGTGTGGCCATAGGGCAAAGTGCTTCAGCTTTCTGATCTGAGGGAAGACAAATCTTTATCTTTCTTTCTCTTTTTTTTTTTCCCCCCCTCTATTTTGTGAAGGATGAATATTACTCAGAGCAGCAAACCAAGCCAACTCCACTTGCGGCTGTGTGACTACAGGAACCAGGGTAAATGTAGGGATGGCAACCCACAGCCAGGCCAGGAGGGCTGTTTGAAGTGGTCCCAGATAAAATACCAGACCTGCCAGTTAGGGAGGAATCAAGTTCAGGCCTAGCTTGCAGCTATACCACAATCAGTACATATCATTACGTGACATCAGATAAAGGTGTATTATACTCAAGCTTAAGGTCAATGTTATACTCTCTTCAGCACATTTCCACATCAGGCTACTACACGCTGCTTCAACTCCAGAGAACATTTTCACATGAGAGGGCTTGTTATCATGTTCTGTATCCTGAAATGTGGTCTGAAACACAGGTCTAAATGAGGGTTTACAATCAAATCCTGCAGTAGCAGGATTAGTTACTGTTCCAGAAATATGGTTTATCGGGTTTCACTGATGCATTCGTAATGAGTCAGAATGGCTTTGAGAAGTGGATAAATTTTTAAAACTCCAATTTTCCTAGTTTCTAAAATGCAAAATAATTGAGATAATTGGAAAGATCTGGATCCTTCCAAATAGGGCTAGCTCAGAAGATCTCCTGTATTTATGATACTGTGCAATGCTTCTGTTCCAGTATGAAGTTTGAAATGTGGCCGGAGTGTGGCATATTTCTTCTTATTACTATCTAAAGTTCCCTAAGGTCTCTGCATACTTCTAAGAAAGAATAAAGGATTTGTTCAAATCCAGAACCCTTTAAGAAAGACTCCATAACAGAAACACAGAAAGAAGTGAGCAGGTAAATATGCAAATTGGATATCTAGTAGTATAAAGGAAATATTCCCATTTTTTCAACTAGAAGAAAGCAAGACAGCAGAATTTACATAGGAAGCCCCAGGAGAAGCAGGAATTGAATCCAGGCATTCTGAATGCCAGCCAAGAAGTTTATGTTCACTTTGTATTCAAGAAAAAAAAAATGAACAGAAAAAAAAAAATCCAGTTTTAATTATCTGAGATTTCAAAATATTCTCCATTCCATAAAAGCCAAAAGCTTTTGAAAACTTTTAAGTAAAAGCCTAAAGAATCTCTACTGCCATGTTGGATTTTTAATGACTTGTACAAAGTGAAAGGAGTTTCATCAAGGAAGTCTGACCTCTGATTTTCTCATTCTGTTGCTTTTCTGCAGTCCCCAGGGCCTTTTGTGGACTGCCCCTACGATACTCACCATGTTGCAGGCAGCATTTAGCAGCATCATATGGCACAGACAGTTAAGCAGTATACTCTTGATAGGTATTGCCCTGATGTAAATGGGCTGTGGCAGCACATCCCAACTTTTCTCTCTCTCATCCCATGCCGGCAGTCCAATCACTGGACCATATGCTATCCTAGAGCAAATGAATCAGGGCTTCTCTTTTCTAGCAGAAGTGTCATCCTGTCAAAAATAGGAGCACAGTCTCTGTTGTCACAGTGGGGACAGTAAAAGTGATTTCAGATACTCTTTTGAAACTAAAAACTTAAGTGGGAAAATGGCCATCAAGATTTGTTAAAGAACAGCTCTTTGCTTTTAATAAAAGGTGTAAAAGGTGTTACTAAAACTGGGTGTAGGTCATGAGGAGAGAGACAGATTACTGCCTAATTCTTCAGAATAGGTTTGAGCTGTGCAGACTCCATATCTTGCATGGGATATGAAGAGTGAAGAAAGCTACTCTTCGTTCCCATAGTGTGTCCTTCACACAGGGACTTGTCACTTAAGTGCCCCTTTGCTTCAGAGGAATTATAGCTGTTTAGGGGTGTGAAATAGCTGTGAACAAGAAAGGAATGTGATATAAATTGTTCTATGCAGCACTCAAACTTAGCTTGTCACTGCCTCTGTGTGCACTTCTGCAACTGCCGTTTGCATAATCCCACAACAAAATGCCTGAATTTTGCATTTTTACATTCCCTGGATAGCTAAACCATGTCACTGACTTCAGCTGAAGTGATTTTGACCTCATGAATGCATTACAAATGGTTTGTTAGGGGACCACCAGGGCATGCGGGAGCAGACGGCTGCTCAAACTGGAGCTTTAAGGAGATGATGGTGTGATTTGGAAATATCATTGCTCCCTGTCTTCTTCTATTTAGGGGACCACTAGGAAAAACTGTACTATCTCTCCTCCTATTCTTTCACCCCATGACAAAAAAAAAATTCCTGGAAGTCCTTAGCACAGAAGAGCACACAATGCCCAAATTACAAGAGATGGCTGCTGTAGCGGAAAAGGGTATAGGGACTAGAAAAAGGAAAATGACAAAACCAAGCCCAGTTACCAGAGAGACTTTGAGGAGTTAATAGCAGGCAGATATCAGAAAATCAGATCTCTGAAAATCCCCCCAAAGAGGTGAGGATTTGTGTGGTTAAATCTGATGGAAGGATTTAGTGGAAAGGGTCACTGGTCTAAAAAGGTAAGAGGAGTAGAAAATCTTTCAGCGAGGAACAAAGCTGCAAAATAAATCAAGATTAGATCAAGAGTAAAACCAGAAGGCGTTTGTAGAGAAAAATCATAGAAGAAAAACTAATGTAAGAGTGAGAAGAGGAAGTTCACAGGAGGTGTAAAGAAGGGAGTTCCTATTAAATACTTCAGGCGAGATCTTCACTTTTTTGTGCAACTGGAAACAAATCCAGCAATCATTGTAGGCTGAGCCCAAAAAGCTCTCTGTACCCCTGCCAAGAAATTAATAATATGAAGACTGTTCTCTTCTAAACAGAAGGATAAGATTCTGAAGAAGTCTGTAGTGTTTTTGCAAAGAGGACATAAACCAGAAATGTTTCAGGGTCCATCTCTGGCTTCTTTAAGGGAGCAGGAGGAAGTGAGCAATATTATGGACTGTGTTAGAACAGCAAATATAAAATATAGCATTTTCCTTTCAAATGCCTTATTTTATGTCAAGGCCACATCATAAAAAGAGAGAAAGGAAGAGATTAAGTCCCTGAAGAACTGAATGGGGTTGGAAAATAGTCTAGAAATACAATCTGAATCTGATGTACACATCAAGTGACAGTACCATGATACTGCACAGCAAACTTATAGGTGAAATAAAGATGAAATTTAAGTACAGGGATAAAAAGAACACAATTTTTTAAAAAAAATGTCACAGATGGATCTGATTAAGACAGAAGAATAATATAAAGGAGAGAATTTGAAGTAAAAGGGGAAACATCCCAGGAAATACTAGAGACGAAACAAAACTCCTGTAAAATGCATGTGGGAAAAGGAATTTTCTGAGGGTGAAAGGAAAACACTGGTGCAATTTCAGCAGAGAAGTGAGCCAAGATGCCAGTCTTCAACAAATATCTTACAGGGCCACAGCTTCACCCGTGTTCTCAGTCAAGAACCTACCACTGGTTCCCTTTGAAAGGGCTAGCAACCCCTCTCTAGAAGAGACCTAGACAAATTGAGGTTTTGTTCTTTTTTCTGCAGTAAGGAATATTTGCATTTCTGGCAAGGTGAGGAAAGGAATGGATTAAATAGTCAGGAAAAGTTGACAGGGAATTAAATTTAGGTGAATTGTGACTTCCATCAGCAATTTTATGGCTCTAACGTACGCTAGAAAATGCTTTGAAACCAAAAAAGTGGAATCACAATACATTGTCAAGACCTAGAGGAAAGCCAGATCTTTGGTGGTTCTTTCAAAGAATGAAATTAATATTAAAATAAAATCCTTAGTGTAGGATATTTAATGTTCTATAAATATTTGTAACCCTTAAGTTGAGAGAAAAAGAACCATACCTTGAAAATAATGATAGAAAAAGAATAAAATAATAGTGGTAGAATGATAGCATCAAAGAAAATTACTTTTATAAATTTTCAAAGATCTGGATGAAAGAAGACTACAAAAATTCCAGCAACAGTTTCCTGCCATTTTGCCATTACAAGAAAAAAACCCCAACATTTAAAACCATGGAAACTGAGCCTTCGTTTTCCTTGAGTGGAAGAGGGCTGTGGCAATTTTACTGGCTCAATATATTGCTTGTCTTAAAAATCAAGTTGTTAGATGAAGGATGTAGATGCTTCTGACCAAATGTTACCTAAGGAGAAATTTTTTTTTAAAGCCTGTCTTAAATATTTCCTCTTTCTTTTTAATTTCTTTGTAAAGCCCTTTAGTTTTCTTATAGCAGGCAGGAAAGAGGAAGTAAACTTCCTGGGGGAATTTTAATGAAGTACTAGGTTCAGCTGACAAGAGCTCAGGATAGATGAGTGCTGTCCAGAGCAGGATATTTAGAAAGGCTACAAATTTGTTAAGAGTACTGGATTGGAATAATATTTGGAGGGTGATGAATCACAATTTTAGAAACTCCATTTACTCTTTCATACCACATATTTCATATATGTTATAATATCTTGAAGGATAATACATATAATTCAGTGTCTTGCTGTATCAACTTACGACTACATTTATAGCAGTGATTTCAGATCATCTGAACACTTCCTGATAGATCTGATCTGGGAAGCTTTTTGGATTCAACCAAGGTGATATTCACAGAGGCAAAGGGGGTTCCTTTATGTGACCAATTAAAAGTACAAGAACTAGAGAGTGATTCTCAGAAATATTTAGAAGCCAACGGTAAAAGTCACATTAAAGAAATGGAATGTGTGCCGGCAAGAAAAAGAATTAAGAGGCATTGCTGCCCATAAAGTTTTCACCCAGAATCCAAAATGATCAATATTTAATAAACACTTGTTTTGGAGAGAAAGGAATGGATACCTTAAAAAATCTAAGATAAGTGAGGAAGTATTCAATGAAGGTTTAAAGGCTGAGATTTACAAAAGCTTTAAATAGAGTTTTCACTCCTATATTAATGGGCATTGCATGTGATGAGGCCAGGAGGAGATGTTGCTTCTCTTAGAAGGGAAGCAGGGAGAAATATAACGGGCATGCAAACAGAAGAGGGCATATGGCAACTATTTGTTTTGTAGGTTTTTTGCCAAAATATTAGCAGATTGAGAAATGAGTATTCTACAAGCGACTACACAGTACAAAGTGTTTGCAACCTTAGTTCTTAAGATTGTTTTAGATAGATGAACTGTGTACAGCAAAACGAATGTCTCAAACAGCTGTATCACATGGCATAAACCCAACATTGCTCTGCACACCCAAAAAATGCATGCTCAACTAGAAGGGAAGTTCAATGAAAATTAGAGTATCAGTTGGATATCAATTGGGTATCAATATCAAATGAAAGATATATTTTAAAAATTTTCACGGGAAATAGGTGAAAATTTTTGGCTTTAGGCAAGAACTCTGTAATTTCAGAAGAGAAGTTTTGCCCTCAAAGGCAGTAGATGTAGTTGAGGTGAGGCACAAATGCAGACTGTTCACATCCAGGAAGAAGAATCTGGAGCATTAAGTTTTGTTAAGCTGGAGGTATTCGAATTGATGACAATGATAAACAGTTATTAAATACAAAATACCACTTCAGTACCATGGTATCTGTAACTCTAATGTTATGTCCTGTTGTTGACAGGCCTTGCACAGCCCTGGATTTGCTGTGGCCATCCACCTGTTGTCCTCCTGAGGGCTGGGATACTCCTAAGTGTGACCTATCTTCTCCAACAGTGGGGAAGGAGACTGGCTGGGCCACTCTCCATGTGGGTCTACTGATTCTCCTGGGAAAGCATCATCACAGAGCAGAGCCTGCATGCACATAGCCACTGGATGCCAGAAGGGAAAGGTAGAGTGAAAAGGCTGTTCTGGGGAAAGGACTGTTCTGTGCCCCAGCTGCTGCCCGTTCAACCCCCAGCTGAGCTTGAACTACCTAGGCATGAAAGCTACTACTGAGATAAGACCCCTTCTAACCATCTCTAGAACCCCACTGACCTCTCATTCAAATACCTTGACATTACTGTGATACTGTTAATGGGGAGAAGTATTAGGAGGGACTCAACCTTGCAATCCATAAATGAATGCTGCTCTGAGGGGAGTTCACTACTGGATGGGACAAAAGATGTCAGGTTGAATTGCTATGGGAGAAGAAAAGAAGAGGAACAGACAAAGAGAAGTAACAGATCTTGACCTCTGAGGCAAGTAAACGTTCATTATGCAATTTTCCTAACCTAGCCAATTATTTTGGACTATTAAAAAAAAATCAACAAAAAACCCCAGAACAATATACTTTTGGGTTTTTTTCCTATGTAAGGTGCTTACATCACATGAATTTCTCCTAACTATTCCCCTTTTAAGCCTCTAGTACTTCCAATGCCATGTAATTCCTGTGCACTCACTTCAGTTTGGCCACCATTAAGATTTGCTTGTATTTTAGTCTCCCAATGACTTTTTAAAATGTCAACTTGCATTTTTACTTTGCACCCTAAGGAGAGTGTCCTCCTGCAGTCTATCAGACCCTTCTTAGGGGGCTGTAAACAGCTAGCAATGGCAAGTGATAGCAAAATGCAGTTATCAGTAATTATCCTGGAGAGTGGTAATGCCTTGGGCCTGTTCCAAACTTGCAGACAGGCAGCCGAGGTCCCAGCTAGCCATCGCCTTTAGAAAAAGATTGTATACGGTTGAGCAAAAACTCTGTATGAGCACTGCAGTGTGGGACAGGTTCTTGGAATAGTTTCCTGTGGAAAATTTGATTGCTAGTGCACACTGTCTTGCGTCCAAAGTATCCATGGCAATATAAAATATGTTGCAGCTTTAGTATGGAGAGAAGTTGAGGCTGGATCGAAGACAGTTTAAACAGGGAATTCACATTTCAAAATGCTGTATATGTAAAACAACTCCTTTTTCACTGGTTTCTGTTGCAGAGACTGCTGTTGTTTAGCTTGCCTTCTTATTATTTTCTTTTAAAATGGCCTATATATTTACAAAGGATCAGTCTACATACAAGCCTCATTTAACGTCCATTTGCTACCATTTGCACCACATTACAAGCTCATTTACAAAGTGAATGTGAAAACAAATGTGAGCCCTATGGAAAGCCTCGCTGAGCCTGTGTGTGATTGCAGCCGTATGTAACAGCTCATAAATGGTGTCGGCTGGAGACTGTGCTTAAGTACTACAGCACAGGAGCTCGTCATTTCCGTAACCAGATTGCAGCATCTGTATTTCTCCTGCCCCTTTTTCTGGCGCTGTTAAGTCCGAGAATTCTTTCTAGAGCAGTCATCCTAAAAGCCAAATAGCTCCTCTGGAACAGTTCACAATGCTGTCATCTTTAAAATATGCCATTGTGCTGTAAAGCACTCTTAACAGCTGCAATGTTCTGGCTTGTGTACTAACACTGAAGTACAGAGGAAAATCAAACCCAGAGTCTCCAAAACAGTTGCACTGGCAGGTGAGTGGTAGGAGCAAAGTCAGAATCTGAGCAAATAAGAAATTCTTATGTCTCACCCATCACACTGGAACCTGCCATGTTCCAGTTGTTCCCGTCTCCAGACACATTCATTAGCTGTGCCCACCCCTCAAAGCTCCATTTCACCACTGTCAGGTACGTGCCTCTGGAGGACTGAAGATAACAGTAACACTTGTGCACTTATCAGTGCATATGAAACGCTGCAAAGTGCCTGAGCTCAGGATTCAGCCACACGGCCAAGGGTTAAGGCCTTTCTTCAAGGTCGTTCCCTTAGATACAGGAGCTCAGCAAAAGAGGCAGCACTCGCCTTGTAATCAAGCAGCTTCAAACCAAAAGCATCAAAAACAACCTTCCATGTAAACAACATTGGTCGCTTTTGGATAATCATTCACTTTTTGTTTAAATCTTGAACTTGGTTCATGGAGTGCGAGTTCTGAGAGACACCCACGTGGCTGAGAAGCACTGACTCACCTCAAACATCAAAAATTATGAAGAATGTAAAGGATTCAGGGAAAACTGATCCCAACAGTTAAAGAGCAGGAGACCTGCCTACAATTAAGTGTTTCTTACTAGAAACAGTCATCTAGAAGAGAAAAAACAAAGCCAAGAGAACAACTAGTGCAACTAAATTTAGAGTCTTACTCTCTAGTATGCAGCTTAACTACACTGCTTGTGCAAATCTCTATATATGCTTTCTTTACTGCCCGTCCAGTAGATGTTAAACCTATCCCGCGTCCTTAAAGTATATAGAAGTACTCCTACTAACTCCATTGGACTGAAACTTGAGGTGTTGGGTGAAAAAGAAATGTACCAGTCAAATTAGGGATAATAAGCATAATCCTGTCTTTTCTCATAACAAATGCCCTATGAGAATCAGTAGCCATCAGGCCTGAGACCATCAGATGGGATTTGGACCCCTGGTTAATGGCAGATGCTTGCAGTTATCAGGAACCCTCCCATGGAGCAACCTGCTAAGTTTTCATCTGATGCTTTTCTCATAGTCATAGACAAAATGTAGTCAGTCTTGTGGTTTTATGGCTGAATATAAGTTCTCTGTTTTGCAGCCTTTTGTGTAGGACTCTTTCTTTTCCAGTCAGAAATTTCAATAGGCCCAGTTCTGACAGAGAATGCAGGCAAGACTCCCACTGACTTCAATGCTAGAATATGATATAGTGCTTATATAACTTGGAAAAAAAGCAAGTATATTTCCAGTTATAAAAAGAAACGTGCAGGGAAACTCCTTTTATTTCCCATTCCTGCTAGATGGGCATGTAAAATAAGCTCTATTTGACTGCTACACACAGAAAGGCAAAAAAAATTCTGCCAGAGGATAATATTATATTTAAAGTTCCAGTAAGTATTTGCATAAGGTCTTTCACATAATAGTCTCTAATATAGTTAGGGAAAGTCATAAATCGTTCATTTTCTGTCTGCTGGCTGAATTGTTTTCTCTTTTGTTCTTGTTGCTCTGAAATTTTTAAAAGGTAATGTCTTCTCATCTATCATACACTGATGGTGAGCCTAGTGAAGTTTGAATTTTGCTGTTTGTTTTTTTTAATTTATCTGTAGTTTTTGACATTTCATAGGCATTGTCTCTTCACCTCTTCCAGTGATTGGGATGAAAAATATGGGAATCATTCTGCTGTTGATTTCAGTTGAAAGAAAGGCATTATTGCTTACATTGCTTCCCAGTTTTCTCTAAAATGAAGATGTATTGAGGTAGGTGAAAGTATTTGTGAGTGAGGGAAACATGCAAGGGCTGGCTCTGGATGAATTTCTTTGAACTTCAGTCTGGTGGTATTTTGAGGTTAATATTAAGGGCTAGACCAGTTCTTGCATTATTCAAATAAGTTTGCCTATCCTTAATAGAGCTCTTGAAGCAGACAATTCAGTGTGATATGATGACTGCCTAAAATTATTCCAGCATAAAAGAGATTTAATTTTTTGCGAAAGCAGACAAAAGGGTATGTATTTCATGTTTGGAAATGTGCTTTTTTTTCCTAGAACAATTTCATTTAAAAGTAGGACACTAATTTTTCAAAAGATTAATTAGTTTATAATGAGAAAGATAACATCCCATGAGCCAAACTGATGTCAAGCATTGCATTGTAGATCCAAGAGTCACAACTCTGAGATAGAACAGATAATCCTATGATATGAGAAAACAGAGCTGGAACAGATGTATGGCACGCTATGGGAGTGCTCACAGCTATTTGTGAGCCAAAGAAGTACATCTATTGAAACACTTCCTTGCTTTTTTTCCTGCATTTTCTTTGCTACTTTTTCAAAATCAACTCAATTTTGAAACAGCCCTTACACCCGGCTGGATTAAACAGAGAGAGAAGGTCTGGCATCAGTTTTTTTGAAGACAGAGTCGTAGCTACAGCCATCAGATCTGGAAGACTGGTTTTAGAAATTTTAGTTTGGAAGATGCAAACTTGGAAAGCAAACAGGAGGAGAATAGTTATTGAAGAAAAATTAAGAGTCATGGTAGCAGTACCATGTTTTACCACTGAGATCAGTGTGACCTTTTAATGATCTTCTTGTAAAACACAGTCAGTGTTCTGGATTTTAAATGGCACCTGCTTTCCACCGTATGATTGGAGGTTAAAATGGTTAGTTTGTAAAGTGAAACATATTTCAGTTTTCATTGTAAGTTCCAATGTTCTTTATTTATTTTATCGAATGAAATGTAACAAATACAGGACCTGATCCAGGAAATATTTAGTCTTACAAGGAGGTTTACGTAAGTAACTGTGTCCAGTTCTCCTATACATTTAACTGTGCTGACATTCAGACTACTCTGAATAAATTATTTTAAAAGGTGAGCCTGGAAAATGTCTTCAAACTAAATGTATTTTGGGTGGAAAAATGCAAAAGAAAGAAAGAAGCTGTACTGTCAATTCACAGAAGAAGAAAAGACAGAGTATTTACTCTTCAGAAAGCATTTTCACAGCTGTATTAGCAACATTTGAGACAACCACCACATGTCCAATATCTTGGGAAATCTGAGCACGGTCTTCCTGCTTTTTCTGCCAGAGGGAGTGATATAACAAGAACCATCTACATAGCTTTCCATTTTAAGCCTAATTTCTATTTTCTTTGTTTATGGTTATGGTCACACACTCTGGCAGCCACAAAAATAGCAAAATCACATTAATCTGTAAATCAAAGTACTTCTGTTTCAGGGTAGGTTGTTTCTAGCTCTCTGCCATTTTCAACCTCCCTAATATTTACAGGGGGAAGTTATTTTGTCTTCCCAGCCCCCTCTATTTGTCCCTCAAATCACATAATTAAGCTGTGAACTCCAGCAAGCAAGGGCAAGGAGGAAGTACCATCCAAACATCCTATCATCAGTACCAGTCATTTTAATGAAATAACATGCTGTTGGATTGAATGCATACAGCCCATCTAAGAACGCCTGTCTGCTCTCCAGAAGACTTGTGCTTTAAAAAAAAAAGGGAAAGCCTTTAACCAGCCTAGGGGGTAAAAAGAGCAAACAAAGGAAAGAATATTAGATAGAGCTAGCAAAAGAAAGGAGTTGCTTGAAGAGCTGAATAGATACAGAGAGAAAAATAAGCCACCAAATGTGAATGAAAGGGACTTCCATGTATGTCAGAGAAAGAAAAGGAGAGGGGGGAAGCACTGGCACCAAAAGAAAAGAAAAGAGAGTGATAATGGACAAAACCCCTATGTACTATTTCTCAGCAAAGTACACCGGGAGCAAAAGTCAAAGCTATACAGGGTCTACATATAAACTTCTCAAAATTATGGAAAAGAAATATTAGTCTTGCTTTGCATGGTGATAGGGAAAAATGTTAGAGTTTTGGGTCTGGATTTTCACATCTCACTGGATCAAGCTAACTTTGTACTATGAACATCATAACACATGATTGAAAAGAAGGAGGAAAGGTTAAAAGGCAGCTATTAGCATGGGGGAGTTAGAAAGATCATGTTAAGAAGAAGCTTGTAAATATGTTTGAGCACAGGGGCGTGTGCATGCATATGCACCTTTAGGGTTGTTCTGAAACATCCACCAAGGCTTCTGACCTGAGGATTAGAATGTGTGTCACTGCTGTCATAGTGACTATTAAATTAAGCAATCATTTTTTGCCAGACTTTGCCCTCTCACGGTGCTGTTCACCTACGTAATCATGTAATTAATATTGTCTAAATTATTGACTAAGACCTTTAGAAAAAGACTGCCTCTGTAAGGCTTGGGCTGGACCTCATGCAGTAGTTTCTCAGGCCTTTAGGCATCTCTGGGCTACTAGAGAGAGGAAAATAAAAATACAAAAGGACACCTGCACTAGTATCTAACACACTCCCCCTGGAATTCCCCTGAATCTTACCGGTGTGAAGACCTGTCATCTGACTTTATGTTTGATTTCTTACACTCTTAAAGTGCTTACAGAACAAAATCAAATGACAGCATGACTTGAAATGTCATCTCTATGTAGATAATGCTTTTTCAAATACATCATAAAAGGGAATTAAAGGACACCATCAATGTATTTTGGGGATACAGAAAGAAAGAAATTTCACAGGACTGCAGAGCAGATGATTGTATAACCAGAAGCAACTGACTCATACTAAAAAAAGAAAATTTAGGCTGCATGTTAGGAAAGCTTTTTGTCAGTGATGTTTTTGGATCTTTAAAATAGTCCCTGTTGAGAATAAATGCTGGTCTTGGATGTTCGATTTCCTGAAAGAAGGGTAAGCTCTTCACTTGGCCTCTCTCCTCCTTGCTCTTTGAAAAAGCCCTTCCCTCTGGGTGCGGGAGAAGGCCGGCAAGGGCCAAAGGAGGGCAGTGGCCAGGTAGGGATGAGGTGGGGAAAAGAGATACTATCCCTGAGCCACCGTAGGATCCCTGGCAGGGTTGTAATTTGTGTAACTGAAAAAATTTCCTCTACAAGAAAGCTTTCCACTGAAAAAATGTGCCTTCATTAAACTCTCAGTAATTTCTGATATGACACATTCTCAATCTGCCTGTCAGTGCCAAAGTTTTCTAACGGTAGATACTATGGCCTGACTGTCCTGAAATACTTAAGATGACTTAAAGCTATTTACACACTATAGTTTCTGGCTTCTCTGTAGTTCTTTCTTTTAAACCTACCTTCATTGAGAAGGAAAGACTCCCATTGTGATTCAAGGACATGTACTTCTGACCTCCATACCATGCAAATTCATAGAATTTTTGTTATAGGATACATAGGTAAATAATAGGTCTTTTATAGAGGAGTGTCATATCAAGATGCTTCTGGAAGAACCTTGCAACATCACATTGCCAGTTTATAGCAGCTGGGGGGAAATATCAACAAAAATAGCATTCTTTTTTTGCTCTGTTTCTTTTATTCTTTCTGAAATATCTGATGCTGGCTACTGTCACAGCTATTGAACTAAGTGGCCTTTTGACTCTGCAGTCATACTCATCTGAGTCAGATAATTTAGAAATTGGTGGCTTTTGTCCTTTGTAGAGTATGGTCATTGTTTTTGATTCACTGTGATCTTGAGGTACAAACCCTTTCACTTAAAATTTCTTAATGAAGATTTTTCTGTACTGCCCTATCTCTCCTTAACCTTGTTCCCGTTACCAGTTTCTTATGATCTTCATTTCTGGGGTAGTATTTTCCTTCTTCCAGCTGTTTTTATCCATTCCAAAATGCAAAATGAATATTTAAATGGGAAAGGGGGAAAAAGCAATCTTTTATGACAGGGGAAAGGAAATTCTTACTTGCTGAGAGTTTAATAGATCCTTTCAAACACATTCAAACACTAACACAGACTTACACAGAAATAATGCAAGTGTGTGTGTATATGTGTGTGTGTGAACACAGATATATATAAAGGTGTTGGGNTTACTTGCTGAGAGTTTAATAGATCCTTTCAAACACATTCAAACACTAACACAGACTTACTTACACAGAAATAATGCAAGTGTGTGTGTATATGTGTGTGTGTGCAAACATAGATGTATAAAATGGTGTTGGGCCCATCTGCTGTGCTGGTTGCATTGTAAGCCACCTTTGCTCCAGTGTATTAGACAAGGAACATCAGATGGGAGTTTCTTCACTGTCCCAAGATTGTTATTTTCCTCTGCTTCCTTAGGCCATGGAAATTTCACAAAGCTCTCAGGTCCTTCAGCAGTTAGCCAAATCTAGACTGAGCAGGCTGTTCAGTCACTAATTCACTAATGCCAGCAGTGGGGAATTGTTAATTCGTATGCTTCTCCACTACTCACATTGATTCACCAGTGGCATCAAACTAAGCTGAAAGATCAGAAGCTGTTGCCACCTCCTTATGAGTCACAGAATCATAGAATGGTTTGGGTTAGAAGGGTCATTAAAGGTCATCGAATTCCAATCCCCCACTGCCACAGGCAGGGACATCTTCCACTACTCCGGGTTTCTCAGAGCCCCATCCAACCTGGCCATGAACACTTCCAGGGATGGGGCATCCACAACTTCTCTGGGCAACCTATTCAAGTGCCTCACCACCCTCACAGTAAAGAATTTCTTCCTGATATCTAATCTAAACCTCCTCTCTCTGAAGCCATTCCCCTTGTCCAGTCACTACATGCCCTTGCAAAAACTCTCTCCCCATCTTTCTTGTAGGCTCTCCTCAGCTACTGGCAGGCAGCAATTAGGTCACATTAGTCTGTACCGACCCTTCTTCAGCAGGTCCTGTTGAGGGAGATACAGCAGGAATAGGTGCAGAGAATAGGCAGCAAAAGAATCTCTGAGCCCAACAATCTTGCAGCACAGCAGCTCTGGTTTCAATTTACCCTAACCTTCACCTATAGACCATTGTAAACATGAGGATGGGGGAGATGTTACACAGCCTTTGCAGCTCTCCTTGCATGTGAAGCAGCAGCCTCCAGCAAAGAGCAGGCAGGCAGCTGGGAGCTGTAAGTACTTCAGGCGCTCTCATTTAATCTGCTATTGCATGTGAGCTGACATTCTGAGCTCACTGAAATCATTCCACACATAATGCATTCCCAAGCTTTCCAGAGAGCTGTAGTCTCTTCACTATTATCACATCTTCTGTTTCTTGCTGTCTTTAGGAAAGGGGAAGAATGAAATAAAACTATGCCCGCCTACAGGCTAGAAGCCGACTGACTTTCAATCATTTTAATAGTCAATTACAGTCAAGAATATTTGGTTTTCCCCTTCTCCATATCCTCACATAAAGATTTGCCCTGCCACAAATCATTCACTGTGGACTTAGAGAAACTGCACACACGACTCCCAGCTTAGCAATTAATGTTGCATAATAAGCCATCTATAGCCTCTTCTTAAATGCATATTCAGATAACAGAGAAAAAGAGAGCCCTGTTAGTACATCTTCAGGTCTGTTTCAGGGCTTGTGAGATAGATTATGTGTAGAAAGGCTTGTGAATTGAATATGAACCTGTTGTCACATGAATAATGATATCAGACTTCAGCTTTTGTAAACAAAACCATATCAGTGGATTCTGCTTTGATTTTATTGCAATTGGTTTTAAAAAAACTCTGTAACTGCTTAGCATCTGGCGGCAGAACTGAAATATATTGATGTTAATAATGAAGTAAACCACTCACTGCCAGATCCTGATGAACTATACTGTATCTCACTCCAGTGGAGACATTTTAGGAGCAAGGTGTTATTTAAACATAATAGGAGTCTAAGCATCTTGTCCAAAGTATTTAAAATTTGTATTCATAATTGACAGTCCCCAGAAAATCTCAGGTATAAAAGATTTGTGAAGTAAAAACCAAGTTTATGCGTAAATAAATTATGCTCTGGCAGATGTGAAGAAGAAAAAGTGTCCCTCTGTGAAAAACTTTTTTTTTTAATCCAAATTACATGTTATGTTAAAATAACCCTTGAACTCCCATCCAAAAAAAACCTGCTTAATAAAACTGTTCACCACTTACTGATAGTTGCTTTGATAAATGGTGCTGGGATTTGTTTGCATTTATTTTTTATAGTGTCTTTTTTAATAATGTGAAGAATTAATCAAATCTCCCTACTTCAAGAAATACCTCTATTCCTCAGACTTCTGCTTCCTTTGAAAGCTTCAACACTTACCAATGAGTATCAATTAACTGCAGAAGAAATAACAGAACAAACTACATCCTGATGAGTAAAAGGGTCATTCCTATTCATCTTGATAATCTCCAGTGCTATGCAAATAGCAACACACATTATCATGATTCATGTGGAAGAAGTTATCAGCTGAACACTACTCCAGAGAAATTCTTCCTAAATAAAAGTAACATGATTAAAGGTTATGAACAACAGAAATATGAAGACATTTAGTTTCTGGTTCTGTAGTGAACACTCCCTCTAGAATATCACAAATACACGTACGCATCAATACAAATACCTGATGTGATCAGACAAGTCTAGCAATGTAGAGATAAGCCTTTATTCGTTATCTTATTTCCTTATGGCACTGCTGGCATCAATCCAGCTGAGGTTAAAGATATGTGCAATTTTTAGCACATCCATAGCTCCATTGTAGCTCTTGGAGAGTAAATTACAACTTGTAGTTATTTTTCCTCTTGTACTGTAAATAATATTATAGTAATGTGAAAGCAAATGATTTGTACACAAGATTTGTGTGTTTCTTGTTTTAGTGCACCATACTATCACCAAGTATCAGCACAGAAGGCTCTTTCTTTTCCACCTCTGCAATTGATGCCTGTGTGATTTTGAATGAGCCTTGATGGGGGACACAATATGAAGTAGTTAGCACACAGTAAATTGAAGTTCCAGCTGTATTTTACAGCAACATCCTCGTATAGCTAGGACTCCAGTGGCTCTTTGAAGAGGTAGATACGCTCAATATCTGTGATTTGAAAATCTACTAAAAATACGGAATGAGACAATGTGACCACCCAACAGAATGCCCTGCCTGTTGGTCAGAGATCAGGGTGCATGATCTGAATGCCAGTGTCAAATGAGACTGAGATGTTGACCAACTGGACAGTAATTTTAATCTTTGAACCATAATAATTTTGTAACATTAATACATATGCTAGGCCTCCTTGAAAGCATCTGTTCCCCTGACTTCTTTTAGTTGTTTAACATGCTCAGTGATAGAGTGGTCATGTAAATAATATTCTAGAGATACAAGTATATGCAAATCTTGTCATATGAAATGTCAGCACTTTCCGAGACAGAATCTGGTGCACTTAGACTGCATCTGATTAGGAAATTTATGTTGTGTGTTGTGAATCATAGCCTGCACCTGCAGTTCAGATTCTCCTTATGCCATAACATAATCTGATTGAAATATTCTAGTTTCAAGCAATCTGGAAGTATTTTAGGAAGATCCCAGCATAAAATGTGGCTGTCAAATGGTAGGATTTTCATCAGTTTGCTGTCAGTAGGGTCTGTGTTTTTTGCTGTCAAAACGCCAGAGTAACAGGGCTGACCATGTAACATGTCAGAATATTCGGCGAGTTGAACTAAACAGAGGGCTAAAGGGAGAGTTTCAAATACAATAAAAGGTTTTGCTATCCATGACCCTTTTGTCTCCAGACTTTTCAGAATAAAAATGTGGTAAGACATTGTTAGTCAATGTGAGTAAAATGTTGGGTGTGATTATCTGCAAATAGGCTAATGTAACATGAGATGAGGAGGTCAAAATTGGAAAACTATACTCCCTTCTGAGTAGCAAAGTGGTAGCAAATGTTTGAAGATTGTGCATGGTAGTCACAACAGTTTGTCAATAGGTTGGGGCAGGTCTTGACATTGACAGCAAGTGTTATCAGACAGACAGGAAAAGTCAGAGACCTAGTAAGAGAAACTATGAGATAGACAAGGTATGGACTTTATTCCATTGAGAAACTAAACTTGAATTACAGGAGAAGTTATGGTAGCAAAGCATTCAACTACAACTGCCAGTTATGAATGTTACTGCTGAGTCATGTTTCAAGTTATGCTCAAGGTCTGAAAAGTCCTAAGAATTAATACCCAGGCTATTTACAAGCTCAAGTGTCAGGGAGATCATTGATGCATATATTTAAAAGAGCTGACACTATTTCATAGCTCAGAAGTAGTTCTTTGAGTTTAAGGTTTGTCGAGTACCATTCATGAAGACTTCTGAGCAGTAGTTGAAAAAATAAGCTAGATTTAACTAGATTGCCATTTCACTGGAGAACCAGAGAGCTGTGCCAAGTTGGTAGGTAGAAGGCAGCTGCAGGACAGTATCACATTTTACGTTTTTCCTTAGTTTTCACTGTGGGCTATCAAGAGAAGATAGTACACGCCCCAATCATAGTGAATGCAAACATAATCTCTGCAATGAGAAAGATGAATATTGTCGACAAGATCCATTGAAGGATGAGATATCCTCATGCTTTGTAACAAACAATAAGCAATATCACAGCATGGTAATTACCTCTCTGGCATAGATGCCACCTGTTTTTTTCAGGCTGGTCCGAGTGTAAGGACCAAGATATTTGAGGAATTGGCCTGCAGAAGTATCAGTTTTTGAGCTCTTGCATGCTTTCTCTAATCTACTCATCAAGATACATTCTTGAGTATTAATGTATGAAGTATTAACATATGAACTAATTACATGGATCTCAAACAGTGATTTAGAGGAGACACCAGTAATCCCAGCTTTATCTGTGGCCTCTTGGTGCATATCCACTCAGAGCCCTCTACAGGGCTTGTAGAGCATTTCTGGTTACCAACGTCCCACCAGGAAAATCTAAATGTGTTGGTTTAATTAAAATAAATGTCAGGAATATGGACAGGGAGAGAGTTGAAAATAAACAAAATACCAGGGCCAGCATTCATTTAAATTATATATACTTTTCCCCATATGAAAGAGGTAGCACTCACCACCTATTTAAGACACTTACTAACTGCATAAGTAATAGGGCTAGTTTAACCTTGACCATGAATTTCCTCTGGAAACTGAATGCCGATATGTTTGAAGTTCCTTTGTTCCCCTCTGAATGGCCCTGTAGAGAGAGTGCTTCCAACTTAATGAGATGATCAGTCCTTTCAGTTTACTCTAATTTATTTAATAAACAGAGAATAAAGTGAAGATGAAACTGATCTGGGATTGTACCAAGTAGGAGGATACTATTTGCATGCAAAAGGAGTATTATCTTCTGAGCTCTTGAGTCCGCTTGTTCCTCAAGAATATGGTCCTGGCAGACTGAGGGAAAAGACACAGTCCTGAATAGTTCCTTGAAAGAGGGTAAAAAAAGAGGTAGAAGGGGATTATACTTGTAACTATTTCACATGTGGACACGTATGACCATGTATATTTTAGGGATTTTTCCGCCCATGGTCAGGTACTTCTGAGCGGTCCAACAAAGACACCTAAAAATCACAAGTCTGTTGTCAGTCAGTCTGAATTCACTCTTCAGGGATCTTCACTTCCATGAGAAAATATTGATGAGTCAAAAACTGGACAAAATTGTCAACTACTGGACTAAGTAATGTCTTCAATGTACAGCTAGGTCAGTCAATCAAAACCTTCTGTTTAGAGAAAAATGGCTTCATAGGGACTCTGTAGTGTAGATGGGATGTTAATATTGATCAGTGATGGCTGTCTGAACTTTTTAGAAAATAAATCTAACCTGACTAGCCTAAGCTCTATCACTCATGACATCATCAAACATCTTATCAAATTTAGCCTGAAATAGTTTTATATGATGAATGCAGGCAAATGTCTGCTGTAGTTCTGCACAGCTTTTTCCACTTTAAGGGCAGATTTAAAGGCTCTTCTTCCAGCTGTTTGTAATGTCTCTGTACCTTCTCTAAATAACTGCTTACCAGCTCAAAACTGAGAGTTTTCTTGATGATTTTGTGGGCTTCTCAAGGTACAACAACAGAGGTAAGGGCTTTGACTCTGCTCTTTGTCTTCAAAGCCTTGTTTATCTCCTCTGGTTGAGAAGGATATATAAACCACACCTATAGCTCTGCTGTGGGAGTTGTTACAAAGCCACCCATTTCCTCTATGCCATATGGTGAATCATTTTTGTAAAGTGCTAGTCAAAATTTCAGAAACTGATCAGTGGTTACTTTTTTTATGGTAATGACTCACCTCTGATCTAATGAAAACAGCATTATTTTCGGACCTATTTGGTTCTCACCTTTACTCACTATGGAATAATTATTTCTTGCAACTCAGTCCCATGGGACTGAGTTGAAAAAAGAAAAAAAAAGAAGCAGCAATCTCAAGTTGGACTGAGAGAAGCCTATATACTTCTTGATAGTGATAAACTGCTTCTGTAAGATTTAATTGGGAATGTTTCTCTGAGAAATGTGGTATAAAGCTTTTCCCTAAATCTCTGACCTGATCCCACTGGACCTCCTCCTCCTTATTGAGGGTGGAACAGTGCCTGATCCTTCTAAACCATCTTTTGCATGTCCTATACATTTACTTTTATTTTAAAGGAAAAAAAGCTCATGTTACCAGAAGATTTATCTCTCAAAAAGAAAGAGTGTTAGTCTCCCTCTTTCTACCGGCTGAGTTTTCCTGAAAAAGAAAAATGTTGCAGGATCTTTGATGCGGAGTAAAAGATTATACTTGGCTTAATTTCATTATTAGGTATAAAGTCCATTTTGTATTCAGACACGGTGCACGGGAAGCTAACTGTGAATAGGTAGAAATGAGAGGTGGGGAGAAAACTAGGTGTTTTTAAGAGAACATGAACATTCTCAGATAAAACATTTAATGGCTTAAAAATATTGTTTTGAACAAGACTTTAGCTTATAAAATCCCCTTGTGAGAGGCGGGTGAACTGAAAACGTCCCCCGATAGATCAAAACTAGCACTGCATTATTCAGACATAAACTTCCTTATGAGTTTTCATTTTACACAAGTAGTCTGGATATTTCCAGATTTACAGTAGAGCCCAGTTCTAGAAAACTTGGTTAAGATGCAGTGAAATTGCTACAAGGTATAGGACAGGCTGCAAGTAGTGTGCAGCTGAATTTAAAATGTCATCAGTTGGAATTCTGCCTCAATTTTCTGCTAAATATTGCCAGTCTACAGGGATGAAAATTAGACAGCACTGGTGCAACAGTTAGGCTTTCTAATACCACTTTACTACCAGGAACTGTAAGAGGAAGAAGGGAGAACACAGGCAAAGCAAGTGTATTCGTGCGGTGGATACTCTGGCCCACTAGCAGCAGCAGTTGAAACTGGTCCTTGTTTTCTCTGTCTGAAACAAAGAGCAAAGATCAAAGTTTAATCGAAGTCGGCTCCTTTTCCATTTGCTCTTGCACCTGCTCCCTCTGCTGGTAAAGTGAAGGCGACCTAAAGAAAGGAAAATGAGAGTTTAAAAGGAAGACAAAATGGTGGGCTTAACCTTTACATTTTGACAGTGAACTGAGAATTGAATTGTAGTAACCCATCTTTTTAAATACTTCATGTTATCTTGTTTTCATTGTCTTTGCAGGGAGGGGTTGTCTGTTGTAGTTATACTGGAATTCTTTCAAACCTTTTCATAAAACAAAACATCCTGTTATCCTTTTTAGGTTTAAAAGTTTCCAGAACAAAAACAGTGTAAACCAGTTTCTGACTTAAGTGATGGTTTTCATGTGTCGAATTTTGTCCTCTTTTCCATCATGTTCTTAAAGGACACCATGGAAAATTACCACCACTTGTTTTTATATATCATAACTAAATCTTCCAGGTTATTTTAAGGATAAAATTCCCTCTGTTTAAAAACTTAAAACCAAATCAAGGTATTTGGTGCATAGGAACAGTGACTGTCCTCTTTTCCAAAGGTGAATTTTCACAGTACAGCTATCAGTCCCACTCGCCCCTTTCTCTCCAACACCCTCTTCATGGCATGTCTCATTCCCTCCTTTGCTCTGGCTCTGGCATTCCTCCAGATGGAGACTAAGCCAATTCATCTCTCTAAACAATCAGGAATTTTGTTTTGGGTTTTGCTAGCTTCATTTTATCCCATTTTAATGAGGTGGATGAGCTGAGCACAAGGCCAGAAAACAGCCAGATTCAGCTCCAGCAATGGGGCAGTGTCATGCAATGAACCAATAGATCTGCTCTAGAAATACTGTGCAACTTTCATGCCAGACTCTGGTGAAAAGAGACAGTAAGCATTGCTGGTGGATAAAACTCATTCAAGACTCTTCATGTGAGCAACTGGTCCTTCAAAAGGCTTGGATGAAACGTAAAACCCTTGAAATATTTTGATTGAAGATAGTTGCCAGTGGGACTAGCTAATGAGAAACCTGACAAAAGGCAAAAAGATCTCTTGCTCTCCCTCACTACCTCCATCTCCTAGAGTATGTCAGGCTACCTGTCAGGCTACATGTTAAAGGTTCACTACTGTCGTTACAGGGCTCTCCCTAATCACCAGCTAACACCACAGCGCTTGTTTTTATGCATTCCCTCTGAAAGATCTCAATTCTCAAGCTGTTGCTCCCTGGTCTTTCCCCAGTTTCATTCTGTCTCAATTGTACTCTTTCTGGTGCTGTTTCTGAAGTCCGCCATGCTTCTTTTCACAAGGAGGTTCTATTTTCAGCCTCCCTTGTTCTCAATGACCAACCATGCATGCTCACTTTATTTAACACTTTTTTTGCCTCAGTGACATCTTCAGACATTTTGTCAAAGTCATTTTTGTCATGAAGTACTAAGAGAGGGTCAGATGCTCCTTGTTCAGCTATCTCGATCTGAAGAGTCTGAATAACAGCCTTTCTTTTGTGCTGGATCGGACAAATAAGGAACATCCTTAGTACTCTTAATGGGAAAGGGTAGTGCTGCAGAAAAGCATTTGATGGGTGAAAGATGAATAGCACACGATTCAGCTGTAGGGATTTGTATGGATTTTAGGACACAGAGAAGGCAGGCCTTGAGGTCTGCAGTTACTGTCTGCTTTCTATCAATTACTATGCACTTTCTGAGCATCGTGTTAATCTTCAACACAGTAACTAGGTGGGCCTGGAGGATACTGGAGAGTTTTATGTACAGCAAAGAACAGAGCACGGGGAGACTGCTTTTAAAATTTACTTTCTGCAAACATTGTATCACCTAAATGTTCTTAGACAGCAAACATAAAAAGACACAAGAACAATCAAAGTTAATTCTCTTTCACATTTTAAAAAAATGACTCATGGAAAATATTTTCTGTGTGGAATAGAAAGCTGTCTCTGGAAAAATGACTTTGTACTGTGACGAGCCTTGTACAGGATGTGCCTTATTATGGATAAAACTGTCATCCTACATGTTGCCACCTGTGTTAGACACATCCGTGATTTTGTGATAATTGGCACCAACCCTTTTGAACAAGCCTCTAAATTTACATTTGTTTTCTACCTCTTTGGCTTATGAATAAATGTTCATATTCTTACATGGAACCAGAAAGGACTAGTAAGGAAAAGAGTTACTCTATCACCTAATTTTGGTCATTTTCAACAGTTTTGGGTGTTTTTTTAGGATTCCCAATTGGCTATATATCTTCATTTCATCAGCAACAGCGGATGTTAATTGTATTGGATTTCTTTACCCTAAATCTTCTTCTGTCTTTAGATTTCCTGTGTGAATGTCTTAGTGTATATGCTACCTCTGTCTCCATTAATTCAGTAAAAATGGGTTTTTTTTGGTTTCACCTGAGCAGTTTCTCCATATTCTGTTGCTGTGTGTTTATAATTTCCACCTTCTTGTTGATCCAGCTGCATTTTTTGCTGTGCACACCATACAGCAACTCCTAATTGGTAGACGTTTTCTAATGTTGAATTCGTGGTGGTCAGGAAGAATAAGGGATGAACCTACCAAAATTATGACCATCTGAGAAGCGATTAAACAGGAAACTCACCTGCATTGTGATTGACAGGAAATGAGTGCGTGTCAGCCTAGTGAGTTGTTCCATATGAATCAAGGTATAATGGGTCTTTTTTCAGGTGCCTTAAAGGAGGACTCAGATTCATCCTTTAGGTCTCTTGTCTGTTGGCAATTTAGAGGAAAGTAAGCTCACTCTTATGCATTCCCAGCTATTCAGTAGAAGATGACTTAAGTGTGAAGCAAATGGATGAAAAAAGAGCAAGGGATTTTTTGTGGTCCTTAATATTTCTGCTGCCCTACTGCAGTCTCTGCTGATCAACTGCCCTTTCTTTCCTCTAATTGTCTGATGCAATAGCCTCTTGTCCTGAATTTCTTTTGTAGCTCATCTCTTTCAAACCTACAGTCTATAGCTGACCTATTTCTCCTTTTTCAATCTCGGGTGGAGAATATTTTCTTCCAGTAATTTTTTTTGAGGTCTTAAATAATGCAACAAATTTTTCCTACATCTGAGATTTACCTTTATAGTAATATTTTCCCTCTTACAATGCAGGATCTGATTGATTAATTTGGTTGCTTTGTGAATTATCTTAATAGCTAATTTTAAGGATTTCCCTGACAAACCGTCTCTGTCATTTAAAACAAAACATGCCCTTTTAAATATCACAGCAATCTAAAGAAGCTCCATGGAGGATGTTTGTGTAGGATAGATCCCCTTAACTTATTCTTGAATGGCTCTCATCAGCATGGATGAATGCAAGATGTAACCATACAAACTTAGGTGTGAAGAGAGAATCCATGAACAGTCCAAGGATTGCTGGAAATGAATACATAATTAATAGTAGGTTAGCTGTTCAGGTCAGTCTATCCTGACCTGGGTATCGTATGTAATGACTTAGGGACTTTTCCTTTTATACATCATCACTGGGTTTAATGGCTCCGTTTCTTTGTCTTTCAAGCACCTTCTTCAAACACAGCAATTATTTTTAAGAGTTACACAGAGAAGAGATAGCAAACCAAATAAAACATGAAATAAAGCACATGTTGACTATGTTATCAATATCAAATTGATCTACACATTTAGATTGACATAAAGAAAAGACTTGTCTCTAAAATTCAGATTGTAAAGCTGGATATAATTTCTTTTCATATTTCCTTCATTAGCAATGAATACAGGAACCTAACTGCAGCTTCCACAGTCCAGTCGAATCAGAAGAACACATATTTGTTTTTATTTAGCGTTCTACATGTTTAAATGCTACAGCTTTAAAATGAGGTGCTCCTCTCTACTTTTTTCAGCCACATTTAACTAGATGTAATTTTTGAAAAAAATTATTTCTTCTGTTGTGTATAAAAAGCATACACTTTGTGAAATCACTCTCCCTCTGAAAGACAGATGGAGAGAACCTAAATAGTGGGATAAATGACAGAGGTTCCAACATCAGCAGTTAGTAGAAGACCTGGACAGTGCATTATAAGCAGTGCATTTACAATGGAATTGTGATTGGGATGAGACATATGTTGGCAGGAGTGATTCCCAGTTAAAACAATAACCCTACAATATAAAAAGAAGGAAAAAAAAAGGTTTGCCGTGACCAACTTTGGCTTCACACTTGGAGAAATATCCAAAACATGCTAGTCAGATTCTGTTGTCGTATGGTAGGAATAGGTGTGCTCTTTTGAAAATGGCCTGCATCCAGGTAGGCCCCAGTAGACAGTGATTTATGTCTGAATTTTACCTGAATGTGAGCTGGATATTTTAGTAAAAGCAGTCAACTCTTGTCTTTGAAGGCAGGATTTCCCAGGCTATACAGAGAAGAACTGGTTTTACTGGTTCCTGTGGCTGGTGCTCTCAGCTCCACCACACCCATTCCAGGCTCTCTGCAGCTCTGAAACATACAAACAGAGATGTTATCTGCTAAAATATTTTCAAAAACACTGGATTTTGGTCCTTTGAGTCACTGGTTTTTATTACTGGGAAAATAAGATTATTTGGACAGTTATTGCTATGTGCAGAAATGTTCACAATCTTGAAATGACCTCATCTTTTTTCAGTGCAGTGATTGCTTTCTCTGAAAATATGGATACATTTTTAAAGCATAATATTAATCTCAAATTTTTAAATTCAGCCTTGAATCACTGAGCAGAAGCAGTGCACTAAGGGATTTGGGCACAGCCTGCCAAATTTTGTTACACAAAGTACAAATTACACTTATAACACAATTTGATACAGGCTGCTCTTTTGATCAGTCTTGGTGATTCATTGTATGGACTTCTATTTCTCATCAACTGCAGATGTAACCCAAGGAAGAGTCGATATGATAGGTTATAAACTGATTTAAAAATATTTACTATAAAAGGCAAATCATCATCAAGTGGTTACTGATAAAATCTGAACATTTCAGAAGTTGTGGGGGAGTGCTGAATTATAATAAAGAGAGAACATCAAGAGAGTGACATGAATTATTTGGTAACCAGCTTCAAGCAAACAAAATGTGTTTCAGCACAGACACCTTAAAGGATATAGGCCACTCTTACAGAAGGTAGGACCATAGTGTGGATAGTAACGACTGAAATCATTACGTGTTGGAAGTAATACTAAACTGAAAAGATCTCTGTAGTATGATGCAGTGGCTAAAGGAGTTAGCACTGGTGTAATCATTGGTACACTGTCTAACAAAATGCTTTCTATCCAAAATATGCTCTTGAGAAAAATGTTGAATAGTCACTTTGGAAGAGATGCAGATGATTAAAGAAAGAGAAGCATGACTTACAGTGAGAGAAGGAGAAAAAGCTCACTGATGCAGAGGTACATGAAAGATTTGATTGCTGTCGGTGCAAAACATACTCTAGAAGGCAGGTCTTACACCTGATTAGCAAAATGTAAGATGATCTGATGTTGAAAGTCACAGCTAGAAATAAAATGGAAGTGTCTTGGGATATGAAAAATTAGTACCAGAACATCTAAGCAAGAATTGTAAGAGATGTGTCACTGGAAATTTTCAAAGCAAGTATGCTCTTGGGTTTGAAGTAAGGATTAATTACGAGACTTATAGCCTTTTGTGGCACAGGGAATCAGTAGTGCAATATTGTGTCTCACAGTATTCCCTCCTATGTTTACAATCTGTGAAGTTATGTTGTTTGTAGATGGATCTACTCACAATGTGATAAGCATTTTGAATAGCATGATAAATACATCACCAAGTATTCATTGAAATAAAAAGTGAGAGGTCTCTAGCCACTTTTCTGCCCTCACCATTAATTCTCTTTGAACTTGAGCATATTGAAAGTGCTTAGAAAACATGTTTATAAAGTTATGACAATACATCTTAAATACAATACATCAATCTATGTACAATACTATGAACAATCCTGAAATGAAGGTAATTCATACACAGAAAGATTCTTAAATATTTGTCTTCTAATGAAATACTACCCCATAAAAGCATCTTACATAATGCACCAGTGACATTAACCTATGTTTACCCCAAACTTAAAAAGATTAAGCAATAGCTTAGACAGCAAGGTTATGGTCACAGTACGAGAACCCAAACAACATAAATTCAGCCAGTTAAGCTTGTCATAAAGACCACAGAGATGATGGAAAAGACTATATAGTGAAAGAAATCTGTGGCAGGGTCTGATTAATATTTTTGACACAGTGTTCTGTTGAAAAATGAGGCTTTGCTGAAATTAAGTTCTCTGTGAAATCTTTTATGTCTGTTATGAACCTGGCATATAGGTGGGCAGCTCTTGCAAAGGTGAAGATTTGGCAACCTTGGAAGCCTGAATCACCATGTATTTTCCCTATAAAAGAAGCCAAAAGTTTGATAAGAGATGACTCTTCTCAACTGAATACAAATTCAGGCCTCATCGACAGAATAAATGTATTCATGTCAATATATTCTCTATCTCCCTTCATTTCTACGTTCTACAAAAATGGGAAAAGAGGAATCACATTAATAACTCTGAGTCTTTTAGTTTGAATGCAACATTGTATAAAGTGTTAGAAAATATTTAAAAGAAAAAATAATTAAAGCCTTGAAGGCAAATGCAAAGTGGGATAATCCTGGCTTTATCAAATAAAGATGGTGTCAGACTGTAATTTTTTGGGGTAAGATAATTGACCTTTTACACAGGGACAATGTGATAGCCTGAATTTTCACGTTAGAGCAGGACTTGCTGTAATGCCAAGGCAAACTATTACTGAAGTGGAAATTATGAGGATCGCTGCAAGAGCTGATCAGGTCGATAAGGTGCTGACTAGCATGAGACTTCAATGTATGAAAAGAGAAGTTCTCAAGACAAAGATGGCAGTCTTTTGACACTTCCTCACAGAACAGTCTTGAGATTTGTTCTACACTCCTTAATAGTTTTTGGCTTAAGGACAAGAGGTAGAAATGGTAGGGGTTGAGCAGCACAAAGTCATGCACACATGGGCTTTTAACCCAGACAGAACTTTGCAGTGGGGATGCCTGAACATCCTTCTTATGATGAACTCTCCAAAGTAGAAAAACAAGAGACTTGCATTCTCAAAAGACCAGGTTTAACTTGCATGTACACTAGAACAGTTTGTGTTTTACATGAAGACAGTTCAATGGCTAGGTGAGCTGGCACAGAAGTAAGAAAGAATTTAAAAACAACTTGCCTCGTGCCCACAGAAACTTTGTTGTCTGGATCCTTTCTTCTAGTTGTGATTTCAGTCCACTGAGCAGCTTTCTGGGTTGCCAGACCTCTGTGTGGTCCTCTCTTGGAGCACAAGAAAAAGGAATAGAACTCTAACCTTGGCTCTGCTCCCTGCTCCTTAGAAAGCAGTCTCTCCACCCCTGGGCTGCTCTGCAGGACTTTTTTTGCCTTTTCTTCTGCCCACCACACCCTAGCTTCATGGAAGTGTCTCTCCTCCAGGTATTTGCTTGAAGCTAAGAACAGTCTCCTTTTCTCCACCCCCTGGGCTGCTCTGCAGGGCTTTTTTTGCCTTTTCTTCTGCCCACCACACCCTAGCTTCATGGAAGTGTCTCTCCTCCAGGTATTTTCTTGAAGCTAAGAACAGTCTCCTCCTCTCCACAAGGCCTGTGTGACTCAGTTCTTTCTTTCTTTCTTAAAGGAATATAACAGAGCAGCACACACTGCTTAAAAATACCGTCCATCACAGGGTATAAAGTGGAAGAAAAAGGTCTCAGTGTACTGGTTATTGGAGGGAGGCTGTTGACGACTATTTTGAAGCACCTTTGAAATGCAGTATAAGGACACATTGGCTCGTATATTTCTAGTAGAGCTAGGAATGCGGGAGTTACATTGTATGAAGCACCAAGAAGACCATTTTTGCAGTATTGCATGGAAGTTTTCGTGTGTTCAAGAAGAGATTAAAATGGAATAGTTGCAGAGGAAGGAAGACCAAAGGAGTATTAAAAGATAGGAGAACATAATAAGAAAGGAGAAAAGCTGAATAATAACAATGTCATAAAATCAAAGTACTTCAGGTCAAAAATGAGGAAAAAAGTCTTTACATGTTTCTAGGCCATAACATGAAGTGACCTTGCAAACAACACCAGTGAGGCTGAGAAGCCAATGATGTTTTAAAAACTGAACTTTATAAACATCAGTTTATAAAGACTATATGATGGGAAGAGTAAATTTCTGGGTGTGAGTACCCAACGTATTTGTATCTCCAAAAATCACTGATTTGAGAGAGACTGTCTCACTGTTTGTCTACTCAATCCCTAGACAGTAAAAATTTTGCCTTTTGGCTTCCCCTGGTTGCCTGTAGAGATCAGAAAGTTGTGTGTTGTTCTCATGTACTCAGCAATAAACCAGACAGATCTAGAGTGAAAGAAGAACATTTCATTTAGGAGAGATCGACAGGGACCATTAACTTGGGTTTCTTGCCATTCTCTTTCGTGAGGGCCATTCCCTGCATTCCAAGACGCTCTAGAAGTTTTGTTTAGGAGCTACTCTGCTATTGCAGGATCATAGCACGGTGATGAATATGTTGATTTTTTTTTCCTGCAATACACTGTAGCTGTGAATTACCCCAAGTCGTAGATTTGTCAGAAGGTTTTGAGAAGTGTCTGTGGTGGCTTGTATTTACAGAATGCTACTGCTGTGGAGTTTTATAAAATATACATGTACTCTATGGTTCCTACAGTTGCAGGTGACTCTATGACCCTGAAATACTTGTTCATGGGTGATATTCTGATTTGGGAACAAGGATGTTTACATGGAGAGAAAAACTAGAGGAACTGATATACTGGCAAGAAATAACATGCTGGTAAGTCTTCCTCGCTGGAATTTGAATGAGTGCAATTTCCAAACGATGGAATATATATGGACTCAAATGAACTCAATAGTCCTTTTGTCTGCGTGTTTAAACAGAAATTTCATATCTGTGCTCCTGTCTGGAGTGACAATTGCTTTCAACTTGTCTCTCAGCTAAAACAGAGGCATAGCAATAAACCAGAGAACATAAGTCAGAAAACAGGAGAATGCTGGAGCCAGAAGCACTTACATTTGGTGTCGTATTGGAAGACAAAAAAAAATACACATTTTTATGACAGTATTTTAAAAAGAATTGGGACCATCTGCTATTCTCAGGACATTATTTATTAAAACTTATGAAAAACTGAAAGCATAATGGCTAATAGAGCCAAAATTGTTGTAAATCTTATTCATGCTTCTTCCTCTTACTCTGTCTGATGTAAAGAGCTGATCAGCATGCAGCAAAAACTATTTCATCAGAATTATAGTGAATTTAAGGATAAAATTGCAGTTCTTGAAAACAGGCTGAAAAACTTGAAGAATTACTTCAGTATAATTTTGTAGTATTAGGCCCACTTTTTCACAAAGTTGCATCTGTTTATCTAGATATATGTTTTAAAACTTAATTAAATTCTTACAAATATCCCATGTGGGTATTCTTGATTACGTTTTAATCTAACGCAAATTAATCAGAATTAAGTCAGTTCCTTGTAGGGTTTGAGGTTTTCAGCCATGTGCACAAAGGAAATTGCACCACTGTCACTAAATTAAACCATTGATTGTGGTTCAGTTGGTGCAACATTTATGTAGGGAAAAGCTCTCATTTTATTGATCAGCCTGAACTGCCAAATGTAGATCTAAGTCCAAGACTTAGTAAAAATGTGGTTGTGCTGAAATAGTCCAGGCCTAGGTACTTCTGTAAAAATTCATGAATTTATTACCTCTGCTAAGCTCTCATGTGTATTTTTGCGATCTCCCTCAGTGAAAAATGTGATTCAGTTCAGACCAAATCTATGGGTAATTATAGTTTAAACAAACACTATAATATTGTGTAATGAGTCTGAAAGTACATATGCAAAGTGCATATACAGCCATGCCATTTAAATTAATGGGATGCTGTACATTGCATGGAGACCAGGCTAACAAATCTGACTGCAGGATTTTCACAAATTATAGTGCTGATAAATTTGTATTAACTGGGGTTCATCTAGACGAAGAGCAATATACAGGCAAAACCATATAATCTTCATAAATTGTTATCTTTGTACCATGATGCACATTCACTTCTGAGCGGAGAAAAAGCTACTCGGGGTTTATGAACTACTGATATTCATCTGTGGATAATGCTAGAAACAGACTGTTGGCATATTAAAGGGATTTATGTATACTATTATTCAGAATCTTTTCAGTCTGTACCACTCATGACAACCAAAACTCTTAATGTAGTCAGTCACATAAAATGTATCATATTGTTGTTTGTAGCAGATGAAAAGATAAAACATGGGCAAAAAGACATCATTTATAGGTAAAGAATTACAAGTGTAGTTTTAAATCAAACAGTTAATCAAAATAACTATAAGCTACCAGAGAAAACAGGAAAAAATTATCAGATATTACAGTATTATGAAGCATGAACTTAAAACTAGATGGAATAGAATATTCTGCTGTCCTAGGATATATTCTCACAACTGCATACGACTGAGCAGTAGCTGATGACAGCCAGATGGCACCATCCAGAAAGCTCTTCTTGAAGTAACAGCCAAGGTTAAAAATGGTACTGCATTAGAAGCCAAAAGTTAAAATAAGTGTTACTCATGAACAGCCATAATTTGAAAGTTAGACATTCGGTATATACTGCAGTTATAACTATGTATATAGGAGTAAGGCTTCCTCTTGGGTTACCTGTGGTCAACTGAAGTTCTACTTCCTCTTTGTAATACATTTTGTATTGTAGCCAGACATTTATTATGCCTGAGCAACCAACTTACTGGTATTTGCTGTAGAGGACTTCTGTTTGCCTGTAGAGTGTTGTAAATATCCTTTTGGACCAGACTCCTCCCAGAAATACTTAAAGCCAGTGGTCTTTAAGTGCTAAAGCTCTTCTGCACAGTACAGTAGATGCCTTTTTGTATTACTAAATAGCTAAATACCCTTCTAAATCTGTCTTTAAGAGTGGTCTATTCTGTAGGTATACTCTTTTGATTAACCAGAATTGATGCTTGGTTTCCTTTAAACAAAACCTCAACCTGAAATACGTTGCTCTCTCTGTTAGCAGGAGGCCTTCTCCATCATTTGTTTCTTGCAAAAGATTCTGAAGCAACTTTCTGTCCTATGATACCCCACCTTTGGCAGTATTTCACTGAACTGGCTGGAGCTTGCTGTTGCAAATACAAACATACTGTGGTTTGGGGATGAAGTCTACTGTGTAGACTGTGTCGTATCACTGTTGTCCATCCTACTCTGAAAAATATCTCCTGCTCGTATCATCTGATACATGTAGTGATTTTCTACACAGGGCTCATTTGCTGTTGCTTACAGAAAAAGTAAAGCAAAACAGAACAATCGCAACAAAACAAACCCAAAAACTTCCTGAGGAAAATTTGATGCTAATTTTGTTTATGGACTTTCATTCATGTTGAATGAGTGAATTGCTAGCTGCCATCATCTCCAGCCACAGACAACATGGTACAACAGCCTCACATCACCATCCCATAGTTTCACTACCTTCAGCTGTAGCTGAAATCAGTTCCTGATGCTTTCTAATTGCTTGTGATTGCATTACATGTCAGCATCATAAGGTGAACTGATGAAATCCTGTCACTCCAAAGAGCATAACTACTGAAAATGTGGAACTGGATTGAAATAGGATCAGACATCTTCACAGGGCAGGGAACATGTTATTTGAATGCAGATTTGGCACAGAAATTTCCTAAATGGTTTATAGTCAGAAGTCAGAGAATTGTTGTAAGGGGAAGATCACTCTTTACTATATGCTTTGCTTATATCCTTACAATCTTGTTTTTCTTAAATTTTCACAATTAGGTGACAGCGGCTGCTCCCAAGCACTCTTCCCCTTTCCGTTGCAGAGCCCTGTTAAATTAGCAATTTATTTGGATATTATTTTGGCATGAGGTGACCTGAGGTTTCCTTGGAGACCTGAGAGCTATTCAGGGCTATCTATCTTCAGAAACAGTGTGTCCTTTATATTTTCTTTTTGCTTTCAATAGCTCTTTTTTTTTTGCTACATTTTTTCTATTCTTCAGCATTGCTTGCTGCATCCAAAAAAAAGAATGACCAGCAGGGTGAGGGAAGTGATTCTCCCCCTTTACTCTGCTTTCATGAGACCCTACCTGGAGTACTGCATCCAGCTCTGGGGTCCCCAGCACACGAATGATGTGAATGTGCTGGAGCAGTTTCAGAGGAGGTACAGGAAGATAGTCAGAGAGCTGGAGCATCTCTCCTATGAAGACAGGCTGAGAGTTGGGGTTGTTCAGCCTGAAGAAGAGACAGCTCTAGGGAGACTTCTCCTTGTGCCTGTATCACATCACCAACACCCAGCGAAGTGGCTACTGGTTGAGGGGACAGCTTGTGCATGGCATTACAGCATGTTCCAGCTGCCCCCACAGCTCTGCTACAGTCAAAGAGGGCACTAATCTCTCCTTGCAAGCAAAGCAACCCAGTACATGCCATTTGCAGTACAAAAACTGGCCTTAAACTTGTGCTACATAAAGTCTGTGTTTCATAGCAAGTCTGGATATTTCTACTTGGGGTGTGAACTACTACTTATATTCTTTTTCCTTCCTTTTCTCTTCATCAGCTACAGCAGCCGGAGATGAAATTAATCTCATTTTCAATGTCCATAACATCCTTGTCTCCAGGCATGTTTCAGTCTTCTTTCTGTACCTCTCTCCATAGGAAGTCTACTGGATTGTTGTCTCTCTTCCTGCTGGCTTATTTTGCTGCCTCTGCTCCTTTGGCTTGAGCTGGTGCCTGTTGTTGATTATTCCCTTGCAGCAATTTTTTAGGTGAACTGGACTTGTGCACCATATTCTTTTCTTTTAATAATGGATCATTTAATGCTTTAGAGGGAAAAGTGAATAAGCCTCTTAACACTGAAATTCAATGCTTTTGGGGGGTAAAAGATGTGTAAATCTTTCTATAATAGTCAGCAAACACCTATTTCTGACACCTCCACTATACCAGCCAGCTCTTCAAGCAGCCAGGCTTCATGCTTTTCCCATTACTTTTCCCAGGAAGAGAGAAGAAATAAATACATTGCTTTTTGCTACCATTCACCATGTCTGCAGGCTCTGTTTTTGTACCTGCTGGAAACCCTTCCCTCCTGCAGCCTGAATGTTTCCTCCCAGGTGCCAGGCAAGCAGCTGCTGGTGAACAGGAGACAGAACAGGAAAGGAAGGAGCCAGTGACATGCACAGGTTGAGCAATCGCAGGATGCTCTGCAGCAACGACCTGACCTCAGCCAGTGGCACTGCCAGAGAGGGAGCACCCAGTGCAACCACTGGGGATCTGACAGGCAGAGGAAGGAGGAAACCAAACATTCCTCCTGCCCCCAGAGGGGCCCGGGTGCCCTCCCAGCCAGGGTCAGTGTGGATATCTGTACCTAGCTACACGTTCTCCCTTCGTCTCTTCCACAGGCAAGCAAGCCTGTCTGCAAAGCCCCCTTTCCTTCCTGCTTCATGATGGGTTTATTTCTGGTGTGCGAGTCTGTCCCAGTCAGGGTGAGCCTAGTCCAAGGAAACAGTTTTACTTACTGGAATTTCTAAAAAGTGTGGGGTAGAACATTGTTACTAAACATTACTAGTCATGCATTGTAAATTCTTGAACAAAAACTGTAATTGGGCCGTAAGCCACGTAAGTATCAGTGTAAATTCTTACTTAACGCCTTTGGAATCCACTTGTAGTGCCTCTTAACTGCTGCTCCAAACAGGACAGATTAAAGATAATTAGGATAAGGCAGGATAATTAGATATGATGTACTCAGCAGCAAAAATTCTGTAAGAATTTACAGCTGTGTAATCCCAGTTGATTTCAATAAGATGGAACAGGATTTTATATCAATGCAAAATTGACACATAAGTCTTCAGTGCTCCATGTATCACAAGTATGCTTAAAAATGCCAATTCTTTCTGGTGTTTTAGATAAGCATTAATAGATGATATTAATTAATTCAAGAGCCTAGCAGAGCCTATGAGATATAAAAAATGACTATTTTCGCCCAGGGTCAAGTATGATTTCCCAAGTTTTAGCTGAGTATTTTTTGCTTAGCCATGGCGATGTCCAGCATCATTTCCCACAGACTTGGTGACAAAACTCCCCTAAGAATATATGTATTTAGTATCTATAATGTATATGCCATGGCATTGTTGAAAATTGACTTTGCAAATACCTGGAAAATAAAGATTGGAGCTGCTACTGAGTTACAAGTCTCTTGATGCTGAAATGTTCCTGCTACTTAAGTTTTGGAATCTGGAAATATAAATGGGAGAGCAAGTAAATTGCTCTTACTGATCCATTTAGAAGAATGATGCATCTTTTCTGAATTTATTCTTTCATTGTTACAGCCCAGTAGGAATATTCATTTTTCCTGTCATAGAAATTAGATCTGTTGAGTAAAACAGTCAAAATCAGAGTTAGTTTTTGGTTCATAGTTACTTCCTCCAGACTTATTGTAAGAAAAATGTAGCTTAGTACTCAGAAAAAAAAAAGGGAGAGGAAAGTTTGCATCTAGAGCCAGCTGACAGTCTTCTCACAGTTCTCAAGAGCATTGCCTTCCCTTGAAACAGGAGTTATCTTTAGGTGCAAGGGTCATCCATTTTGTTGAGATGATAGTAGAGATCTGAATTACCAAATTAGAGGGAAAAAAAATTAGAGAAAATTAAGGTCTTCTCACGCTTTCCTTCCTCAGATCAAGGTGTTTTCATTGCTAGCCAATGCAGAAATAAACTAAACTCCTTGTTCTGAATTTTGACAAGTAGTTTGGATTTATAGTCTGTGCAATTCATTGCTTTTCAGGTGATTTAACTACAAAAATCTGCCTTATGAATCCTAAGATATAAAACTGTCATGGAGGAATTCTCTCTGTCATTGTATTCATTGCCAAGGTCATGGAAGGCAGGAAAAGTTCTGGACAATTATTTATAGTGAAACATAATCTCAGAGGATGTCTTTCATTTATTAAAAGTATCATTGTAAATAGTTGTAAAACTAGAGTGAGTTGGTTTTGTGAAAAGTATCAGGCAAGATTTTTTTCCAAATTCACTTTGCACAAATGTGTCATCCTGATAAAGGAAGTTTCTCTTGTGAGCATATTATCTGAGGCTACTCTGGTCAACGCTTCTGAATAAAGCAAAACCAGTGTTCTCAGATTCTTTATTACATACATTTTCAGACAGCAGGGCCACAAAATAGTATTATTCTTTTCCAGTCCCTTAGCTGTCATAGTAAATCAATTAAGTTGTTACAATTTCACCTACATGTGGTACTTAGAGAGAATTGCCTGAATTCAGAGCCTGTTTTCAATCTGTGGCTCATACAGACATCACAGGAGGGATGCCTGAAAAATGAGTGGAAGCTATTTTTTTCCTTGTGTAGCTCTATTATATAATACCATTATCCTGGATCTAAAGACAAACTGTTGTTTATCACTGAGGAAAAGGGAACCAAGGGAGACTTCAAGTGGCAGTTGTAAAATATGGGATGGAAGATGGGTTCCCAACATACTGAAATAGAAGTGTAAAGTTAATAAATAATGAAATGGCTTGGTTCAAGTTACAGATGCAGTTCAGCACACAACCCAGGACTTTCTCTTCAGAAACACCAGTTACTGAGATTTCTCTTTGAGGATGGTGCAGACCATGTCTTGTGCTTTCTCCCTCAGCAGTGCTTGTTGCTTTCCGGCTTATTCTCAGTGAGCAAGAACCTGTTACCTGATGGAGTGGTCTTGCACCACACTTCTTCTAGTTTGCTCACCACTGTGGTCGTCCCAAGTATGTCTTAAAAACAAAACAAAGTTACAGCTTGATCTCACTCTTCCTAAGTGGAAATGCTCATGATGGGAGACACACTAGCTAAGTGCAGAAGCAGAGCTGATGTTACTCTCAAGAACCATGATTCATACCTGGCCTGTTTTTCCCCTGTCATGGAGAAGCCATCACAACAAGGCTGCATAATATTACCTGTCTTACAGCAAGCCCTGCTGTCATAATGCCATTCATATGCTTGTTTGTGAGATGCGTTTCCCCTTCATGCAGAGAGTAGACTACACCTGCATTTTGGGGTGTCAGCTGTTAACATCTGTCTGCTGGAGGACTGTCTGGTTTTAATATGCGATACAGAGACATCAATAACCAGAAGTAAGTTCTGAAGTAGTATTATTTTCCGGTCTAAGTAATTAATGCTGAAAGATTTGGATTGCCAGACCCATGCTTCACCAAGAAATTTATTTCAAGTCTACCTTGAAGATAAGCTGTACAGGGTACTGAACTGCTATGACAGACTTGAAAAATAAAGGATTCTCTAGGGCAAACCTACTGATTGTCAAACTCTCCAGCAGTAATGGTTTGGGACAGACTATTTTACTCTTCGAACTTCCTTTCAGACAGAGTGTGAACATTTTTCTCAGCAATGTTTCTGCCCACCAATTTTCTAGCAGCAAACCCATCAGCAGTAGAATCCTCAAAGCCCTGGCCAGGCTGCGTTGCCTTGGATTCTGGCAAGTTTATTTAAAGTGATTTCCCTCCAGCTTCACTGGCCCAGTATGAAAAAAACCTGCAGAATTCAAATCTGGGATGCAAATGACATGAAACACCTTCAGTTTTGAAAAGTGTCAGTGGCTGAACTCACTCTGATTTTTTAAAAAACATACTTTTTAGCCATTTTGCCTGGTTTTAATTATAAATAGTTTGACCATCCCTGGAAGAAAATACCTGCAGTTCCTCTTCATATTAATACTGCTGCATGTGTCAGATGCAGACACTGTTGTTGTATCTCAGCACCTGGAGCTACTGTGTCCTTTTTCAGCAAGAACAGCTCCAGCACACGTGCTGTTTCTGTACACAGCGAATGGCACCTGGCATGTGTGAATGACTCACTGCCTCTTGGTTCTGGGACTTACAGCCAGGTTCTGAAATCCATGGCATTCTGCTTGGCTTTTCACTACTGTCAATGTGAACACAGTTTGGCCTGAATGTTTTTAGGGTCTTTGTCTGCTCGTTATTAGATCTGGTTCTCTGTTGTTTTGTTCATGCTGATCTGTTGAATTGAATGAAATTGTCATGCTGTAATACTGTGGATTTGATAATCAGGGCCCACAAGCTACAGAATACCTCCTGCTCTGTTTTTCATCTTTGTACTGTTTATACACCATTGGCTTCTTAGTGGTTTCTCTACACTTTCACTGAGGTGAGAGGAGAATCAAACCCTTAGAATGAATACAAACTTCTGCTGGTTCATATATAACTCTCTACCCTCTGATATTGAAGTAAGTGACAACTCTTCAAATGCTTCTTGCTGTCAGGCTGATTCTGCCTTCAGACTGCTCGATACCTCATTCCCCAAAGAGACTCACAAGGTTGATGGTATCTTGCACAAACAGCTCAGTCTTCCCACTGCCCTCCAGGGAATGCTGAAGAGATCAATAGAAATAGGAGTCTTTCCACATTTTCAGAATGACAAAAATGCTTCAGACACTTTCTTGGTTTTTAACATCTGAGTCATAAATCTCAAGTCCAGGTACATGTGTTGGCTGCACCCTGGCCTTATTTTAAAATGTTTGTAACCTATCGATCTAGACACCATCCTTCCCAACCACTGATTTCCCAATGACAGTGGGAAGGGAGTGTGACTGTAATAGGCCAGAATGGAGCATTCCAACCCAGCCAAGTCTCCACTGTGGAAAATTAGAGGATGAGGACTCCAGCCCGTGCTCTGTCACTCTTCTGATGCTTGGTCTACATACAGGCAAGTGTCTTTATTTCCCTAGCACAGAAAGGCAGTGCTTCTGCTTAAAAAATTGTGAGATTCAGATTGCACTTCATTGGGTGCAAGAGTATGATATCCCCCTTGCTCTAGAAGAGGAAGGAAAACTAGAGTAAGCAGAATTATCTTGTCAGGGGGACCTCATGGCAGCTCCTCAAAGGCAAAGTTTCTGCATATCTTCATTATTCCTCAGACAGTCACTTGAGAGAGAGCCCATAGAAGCCCATGGGATTTTGTGTAGTAAATCTGGCAGTACTGAGCCTGCTGTGGGCAGACTGACATCGCAGGAAATTGCCACATCACTGGCTTCTTGACCACTAACATTAGAATCATAGTGAGACAGCAGCACTATCTCAGCTTCACTACCCATCAAGGTATAGCTTGCATATGAATTTGTGAACTGCAAGGATGCTTTTGCCTGTGTCAGTGACTTAGTAGTGACCAGTCAAAAGTGACTTTGACTGGTCAAAACCCTGCCTTTTATTCCTTTTGGGAGATTCTGACATTTCCTGATTTGCTCTGGTGTGACTCAGAGTGGAAGCAGAACAGTCTTTGCAAAATGAAATCTAGAATAAAAAAAATCTAACGCTTAAGAGGGTCAAAATATCTGGCTTAAAGTTAAAACTGGAAACATTTGCAATTAGTTGTGCAACATTGCTTCATATTACAATAACATGCCAACATGCAACAGGATTTAGAGAATTCAGGAATTATCTGAACAGAACATAGGAGAGGTGACAATAAGAAATTACACTTTTACAACTTCAGGTAGACAAGTGGGCAAGAAAAGCATGTCAACAGCATTGATACAGCAGTAGGGAGCATTACAATTTCCTCAGTGAGGCACTGGAAACTGTTACTTAGGCAAATTGGTACTGTGTGTTTCCAGCTGGTACACTGAACTGTGCACAGGTATGATATTCTGGTGCAGATGTCAACCAATTCAGCAGAAGACTCAGAGAAGAAGGGTGGATGAAGCCACAGTCTAGACAAGCTTCCAGAATCTGTTAGCTGATGGTATAAATTAAAGGGCCGAATTAAAAAATAGAAAGTCAATGAATGGCCAGTTTATGAATGTCTCACACGGCATCACTTTGGCTCTCTCACATGCATATGCATGAAGCTGTCAGACCAAAAGCCACATTAAACACATTATTTTTGGTCAAAGATATGGACCGTCATGGTGGAATGCTACAGTCTATAGAAGAACAGTGGGATTGTGAGCACGAACTGTACTGTTCTCTTCTGTTCTGGGAAAGAGTAAGATACAGCCCAGAAAGATGATTGGGTGTTGCCACCTCTCTGATCCTTTGTAAGTGCTAACATTGCTTGGCAAAGGAGTCATGCAAGGTGAAGTTGAGAGTGCATTTCAGGCTATTACTTTGGGATGGTGAAGAAATCTCACTATAGCTTGTATGGGAAATATTTGAGAAAGTGATACTAAATACTTCAGAGGAAGTTATTGGAAGTCATAAACAAAGATAAGCTGGAAAAGCAACAAAATACAACATTACAAGAAAAGCATAAACAGTCCAAGTCTGCTGGCAAGGCAAGAGCATGATCAAAGTAGTGAAGAGATCACAAAGACAGCACAACCAAAGATTTGGGAGAGAGAAGCTCAGCAACCAGAAAATACCTCATACTATCTAGAAAAGCATTCTGCACGGTGGTTGAATTAAACAGGAGAAGAAACTGAGCCAATACTTCTTATGCTAGGATTGCTCACAGCAACCTGACAAGTCATGAAGAGGTGCTGCAGGTAGAGGGATTGTTTTGAAAACATGTATTCCCTGTAGCTGATGACACAAGCATTCTGGGCATGTAGTAGAGAGAAGACAGCTTGCAAGGCAAGATGGTATTGCTCTCAGCACAGCAAAGTATCTCAGCACTGAATCTTCCTCCATCCATAGAAAAAACAGAGCCAAGACCAAGGCAAATAAAAGTGTAAAAGCTGCTGGAATACATGACTAAGGCAGCAGAAGCATCTGGAACAAGCACCTGGAATTCAAAATATTTAGAAGGCATTCAGAGGAAAGAACGTTTTGCCAATCCAAATAATTATATAAATAAAAATTATCTACAGTATTAGAAAAATAGTTTTAAAAGTACTTGTGAACAGATTATGGCCACTTTTAAAAGAAAGAGGAGATGAAAAAGAGTGCAGTATGGCCTGGATAAAACTGTGTTGATTGAATATTTGTGTTTCAACAGAGGGCTCGAATAAAGGTAAGAATAGGGGTTAAAGCCTTATTGTCCAATTCTTTTTTGCGTAAAAGTCTTAAAGTCCAATTCTTTTTTGCGTGAAATTTATAATGACATTAGGTACAGCTCAAAAGGGAGCACTATGGAAAGTAATTAAATCAGACTAATTGGGGCCCTAGATAAGGTAACAACAATGCTCTAAAAGTGTGTGTAATGACTTTTGCAGTCTCGTAACAGCTGATGGGCAAATAAGCAACAGATTCATTCCGAAGGCTAATAGAACAGAAAGGTCCATAGAGCTGCTGTTTCTCTTCGTCACTCTCTTTATCTAGCCATGATGAAGTCCAGTGTGCAGGTGGAACCAGTGTTCGTCAATCATTCAGCTGGAAAAGACTCTATTCCATTTTATGAGGACTGCACACCTCAATACTTCCTCTGCCCTTCATCTGCAGGCAGGTCTGTGATATGACCAAAAGAGACATCGCTGTGGACCTAGCAGTTTCCAGCTACATGGCTGCTCATAAAAGTAGTCCCTGTTTTTGCCCCTGACATTCATATGTGCTTTTGTCACAGGTTATGGAAATTAGGTGATGCAAAGTATCTTACACTGTTGCCTTGTGACAATACAGTCACTTCAGTCTCCAAAGAATTTGAGAGAAGAGGTTACAGAGTAACAAACTCAGGACACCCAGCCTCTATTCTTCTCCCAAATTGGGTCTGAAGGGCCTATGATAAGTGGATAGCAAGCAACAACCTGCTAGATTAAAATTGTTCTGACAGGCTCTATCCAGTCCACAAACTTTTTGTTGCTTGAGGTCCTGAGACAGAGAGTTAAGCTTTCTAGCTTGTGTAGATGATGTCATATGATTGGCAGACATACTTGAATTGGTAAGGGGTTCCTGGCTTTTTTAGAAGATTGCTATAGTTTCCTTGGATTCCCAATGAATGTCTTGAAGATGAAATGGTTGTATCTAGAGAAAGGAAAATGCGTAAAATATTGAAATGGAGGAGGGGTAATCTAATAAACCAGTGTCTTCTACACACACCCAAAGACCTTGTTGAGTGTTGATTACCAAGGATGAGGTTCACAGAGCATGTGCTTCAGCCACAAAAGCTGCACAGAGATCGACAGAATTCCACATGGGATAAAAATAGGGTGTTTGGAGTGAGCTGCACCACCTAGAGCCAAAGTCAGAATTTGGGAGTAAATGGACATCTGTCATCTCATAAAGCAGCCATTTGTCAACTGATCACGAAGAACTCCTTCCCCAAAGATCCTTTATCCAAGAATGAGCAAATAGCTGTTGTTTCAGAATCTGAATGCTCCATTCCATGTCCTCGCACAGAATCCATGGATTTTCCAGAGATCTGGGAAGACAGTTCCAGCACTGTGTAGCCAGGAAGCCTGCAGAAGTGCTGTGCACCTGCTTCTCAAGCAATGAGAGGAAGTCTGAGAAATACAGCAATACTGGAGACATTAAATCCCTGAGATCTAGACTCAGGAAAACTTGCTGAAGCAGTGCCTTTTACTGGTACTGACGATCTTTTATCTGTGTAATTGTTTGGATTGGAGATACATTCTTTCCCCATGAATATTTTAAAAATACAATGCATTCCAGATGCTTGTTCATCCCTGTCATGTGGGTGGTCCTGTTACAGAATCTTCTAACAGGTTGTTTGGTAAAACTTTCTGTACACCAGATGGATCCATTATTCTCCTATAGAGTTGTCTGGGTGATCTGATCAGGAAACTAATTTGTAAACTGTGGACAGATAGAGGGAGGTCTTCCCTTTGCAGGACTGTATTCCCAGTGGCTGTGGACTATTGTCAAATCCTGATATTCTATGACATCTAAGTGAAAAGTCCAATAGGACTTTTAATATGGGCCTAATTTGCCCTAAATTCGAAGGAAAACACTAAAGTTCCTTGCACTAAAACCAAATCCTGTAGAAGACCCAGTACTTCACCTTGAAATGACACACGTTCCACTTGAAATGCTCTTTGGGAAATGTGGGAGCTTTACCATCTTTCCATGAGGTAAAGGATCATTGAAATAAGAGGCCTATAAAGGCAGCTGTTAAGTTGCGCTGAGAGTCAGGCAATTCAAATGGTAAATATTGCCACAATGGCAGTGGTAAGAACTGAGGCTGTTTTCAAAATTGTCCTTTTTGCACAAGAGAAAATAATTTTAATTTATTATTAAAAACCAGCCATGATTAAGAACAAGCATTTGTGGAAATAAGACGTACAAAGATCTTTAGAGCACCAGCAGCACCTCCAGAGCACTGAAGCAAAAGAAAATACTCTGGGGATAAAAAAATAAAACAAATGGTTTTATCAAACAGTCAGATGTAATTTATAGAAATCCGGTGTAAAAATTAAGAATAGGAATAAGTCTAGAAAGATTGAATGGCCAAGATGAGACATTGCCTTTTAAGAACATTTAACTTGGTTTTTGCTTTATGTATTTATATTTGCTCTCACCAAATTAGTTTGTTTAAAAATACATTAAAGAGATGGGGAGGACCTAAAAAACAATCATGATATTACACATTACATCTTTGAATCGCTGTGATCAGATCACCAGACCAACTTTTTTATTTTAAGCACAAGGGTTGTGTCCTAGAGCTTGGATATTCTCTGAGTGCTGATTGGGAAAGGATGTTCAGCAGCAGAACTGCTGAAACATTCTTAGCATGAGATCTGTTTTTTTCAATTTTAGGATCTAAGAAGCTAGGAATTTAGTCTGAATTACTCATTTAAGCTCCCTTCAGCATGTTCAAAGTGCAACCTGACCCACCCTAGTATAAGAGTTTGAGATAGGTTGGTACCTATTGCCTTCTACCAACCATAGTTGGGGTCATGAAAAGTCAGCATTGACTGAACTGAAAGCATCATCTCTGGTCACTCAGAACTGCTCTGGAATTTCCTCTTGCATTTTCTGATAAATTGTCCTAAGTATCATTGAAAATAAAATCAAAAATTTTGAATGTTTGAACTTCTTTGCCTTTTTAAAATTATTAGTTTTCCCCATGAATATTTACATCTTCAGCATCAATTTCAAAGAGGATGAAGTAAATTTCTATTATAAATACTTTCAAGACAACGTTTTTTGTTGCCTCATTCCGAGAAGTGCTCCTTTCTCCATTTATCTCACTACTTTGCCATGTTAACATATGAAAGACTCAGTTATCCCTCACTAATTAAGAAGTACATGTTTTTCCTATCAATCCACATAAAAAATGCTGTGTGAGAAGTCACAGAACAAAGTCAGTTCCAAATATCAGATACCAAGGTGCTCTCAGTTCATACACTTGCAGAGTAAAAACTACTGGATTGTTACAACCTGCAGTATATCTGCCGCTGTTCTGCAAGTTTTGCAAAGCTGAATATGCTGAGGAGATAATATTTACAGAATTACCCACTTTTGTCTATTTTGTAATTTTTCCACTTCACTTAGGTACTCAATTCTGCAGAAGTCCCTGCCTTACTCTCTAGACAGGAGACCTGCCAGAACGATAAGACACCACGAGAAAACGTTGAAAAGCTATTTGTATATTCGTATGATACTCACCACTCTCATAAAGGATGATATTCCATACACGTTAAATACAGAAAAAAAATTGAGTAGATGAATCTAGATGTAATTGCAGGTTTTAAATCTCTTACAGGTAAAGAATATTTGCTGTTAGAGGCTTGCTTTTAGTCAATACCTGTTAATAAAGAAAGTTAATTGGATGTTTCCCTCAGAGTCTGGGTATTTGTTCTGAGAAAGTTATCAGGTGTTTTCACATCAGGCTTAGAAGTTCCCTTGTTCAGAGCCCTTTGTTCAGCAAGAGGTTGAATGCAGGAGTTTGATTTCCTGGCCAAATGAGTATATTGTCTGAAAGAAAAGTATACATTTTTAGGTCTAGCACGCAGCAGGACAAACTCATTTAAGTTTCAAAAGAGAGCATGGAGACTGACAATAGAACAGGGAAAATATATGTCTGCACGAATTAAATGTATTTGTTCCTTAGTTTTTTACTGCAGGTCACAGCTGAATAGCTCATACGAACCCTTCAACTGTTTTCTTTTCAGTAGATGTGTTTAAGACTTTGCAGACAATATGTGAACACAAGTGGGAATGGGTTGTTAGGTGCTTCTTTAAGTCTTGGTTTCTCAAAAATTTTCCATCATTTAAGTTCAGGATGTCAGACAGTGCATAACTCCTGTTGCTAACTCTACGCCTCCCACCTATTCTGTACAATCTTATTAATGTTTTCCTTCAAGAAAAAGAGGTGCAGTTTGATACCATGGTGACAGTTGTCTCCTGCTAGTTCCTTTAGAATCCTTTAGTACAGTTACACGGTACACTTATTAACCTAAGGCAAGCTCTGGAGGTAATGCTGGGAGTGAAAGAATAAGTCAGAAACTATGAGCAGGGAAAAGATTGTGTTTGGCACTCCAGTCATATTGTCATTTCTGGAGATAAGGAATAAAGGGCTGTAGGCTGCATATGTGTGTGATCTTGGAAGGAAACATTCTTAATTACTATAGTATTGATGCAATAACAGTGGACCTCTGTCATAATTTGACTGCCCACTTGTCTCCTGCATCCCCTGAACTCTACTTCAGTGATAGCAGCAGGGATTTAGAATAGCTGTTTACAATTCTCCTAAATAAAGTGGAAATGCTTATTCATCGTTTTTTCCTCCCAGTTTTACACTATTGCACCTTTACCAAAATCACAGGAGTGTTGAGTGTTTGATTTTTCCAATGACACCAACTTCTAATATTTGCAGATCCGTTGGAATATACAGGCTTTTCACAAGATATCCACAGAAAGAAGTAATAGAAATAGAGATTATAAGAGTAACGATGACAGACCCCTTAAGACTGGATGGGATTTTTTGACATGGCCTTACATTTCCTCACTGTTTTTGTAATCCTCATATTGATAATAAAATCAACCATAGACAATTAATAGAAAGGGCCAATGCATAACAGAAAATTAATTCTGGCTGAATTGCCCTTCTCTTTTGTGCAGTAGAAATTTAATGCTTTTATCATGTAATCATAATTTCAAAATACAGGTTAAGGATGGAAAACAACAGAAATAGAGAAATTCAGAACTCTTCATTTGAAAAAAATGACCTTTTATATTACGACTATCTTACTTTCAGTCTGGGCATAGTTGATTTATAACTCTGCTGTCCTTAACAGTGTTCATTATTCTACTCTTGGCCGATGAGTAAAGGTCATGCTACACTTACTCTCAGTCATTACTATAAATGTCATACCGACATGTTGCAAGCTATAGTGCTGAAGTTGGGGCTGTGACAGCTGCCATTAATCCTCAAACCTTTAACTAGGTCTTTTTTGTTTTAATGTTCATGATCAATTGCGTCATGGGACATTTTTCTCTGCTATCCAAATGTGTTTTGCTGGCACTCACCAACAATGACAAGAAATGTAGTGTTTCTTTCTGCTCGGTGGCTGACAGTGAATAGGCTGTGATTTCACTGCTTGTTCCCATTATTCAATTTGATGAATATTAGTGCAGATGTCTTTGACTCTGAGGCTGTAATGCAAACGGTCTTCCAGGGATTTTTTTCATATCTGAGTATAAACTGATTTTAAAAGTCCCATACCACTGTTTGCATTCTTCTGGTTTGCAAATATGGAAATATATGAGCAGTAATACTGTGCCTGAGTTCAAAATTCTAATCCCAGGATCACATTGGACTCAACATTTTCAGTCTGGTTTCTTGCGTACATTTATGCCAGCGAAAGGTCATGAGACTAGCATAAATACATTGACTTTAAATTTAAAAACAGAAGAATGTTTGCTTTGCTTTTTGCAACAATGATCTGTCATTTTTTGATAGTCCTTGAGGTATTACAGGTAGGAATTATTATTAATCCTAAATCTTAACTATGCCTAATTTACATGTAGGCTGTGACAATTGCACCAGAAGTTGAATTTTGGTATGAATTACATGCCATCTTCAATCACAATAAGTGCGTTCTACCATACACCTAAACTTCACTTGCATTCATGTTCCTCAACTTCATTCTGCAGGCTGGCTCTTCAACCAAGATCAAATCAAGTGATATTAAGAAGACCAATGCTGCATGTTCTATCAGAAGTATTCTGTAGAACAATTGCAAATGTTGTTTTGCTGTGTAGTATTTTGACTTTTTGAATTTAATACAAGAAGCTTCACTGGAAAATATTCAGTTATTTACTAATATTAATGGATTAAAAGTAGTGGCTTTTAGAATAAGGCCAAATTCCCCCAGCTTTATGACCAGTAGCGGGAATACTCAGCAGAAGTAAAGCTGGCGGAAATTTACTGTTGGAAATGTTCAATAGATGCTTTATTAGTGGATTTCTACTGTACAGAATAAGGACAAGTCTGTTGTGAAGAGACAAGCTCCTCATATATTATGGACAGAAAGAAGGTCATGTCTTTTTCAGTTAAGAGTTTAATGTACTTACACCGTTTCCCATGTCTTTTTTTAACTTTATCTATGTTGTATATTCCAGGACTGTAAAGTTCTTACCCATTGTGCTGAGTTTACGTGAACCAGCACCAGCTGCCTACCCAGCTGTTTGTTCTGTCCTCTCCTGAATGGGACAGGGGGAGGAAATAAGGTGGAAATGCTCATGGGTCAAGATAAAGACAGGGAGATCCCTTACCCGTTACCATCAGACAAAAGAAACTCGACTTAGGGGAGATTGATTTAATTTGATTATAGTTACATTAGAGTAAAATAGTGAGGAACAAATGTAAAAATGAAAATACTTTACCCTCACCCCTCTTCTTCCCAAGTTCAACATCACTCCTGCAGTCCCAGCTCCTCTGCCTCCTGCCCCCGGGCAGTGCAGGGAGATGGGAAATGGCAGGCTGCAGTCAGGCCATAAGAAATCCTCTCTGACATTCCTTCCTCCTCACACTTGGTCACCTGCTCCAGTATGGGATCGCTACATGCTGCAGTCCTTCAGGATAAACCCGCTCTTCACAGGCTGAAAGTCATGCCAGGATTCTGCTCATACGTGGGCTAACCATGCAGCTTACTTCAGGACAGTGTGAGGTCCTCCAAGGGTTAGGTGTAGGGTGCTTAAGGTCCCTTCCAACCCAAACCATTCTATGATTCTATGGCTCTATGATCCCTCCTTTCCAAGTTTTGTATTATCTTTTTCTCTTTCAAAGTTGAGAGGAAACTATCCAAAAATCAAGGGTGGCCATTGGTCTGAGGTGAATTTGATCCAGTGTGAGAGTCTGATTGCAGATGAGAGTGGAGCACTGAACACCTCATACAGCCTTATCCACCACCAAGTGGGACTGACTGTAATAGTTATAAATAGCAGAAGAAAGCTTATTTTTCTTCATAGAAATGAATTATTAAACTTCATCCAGTCTTAAGGCACTTGGAATCTCAGCACAAAAAAAGTGTTAATATGTGTAAATGTCTAAACTAAATGAAAAGGAGATCTTGGTTTGCTGTGAGGATTGCATGTTTTCTCTGCTTGACTTTGGCTTTCTTACTTGTGATTTTCACATGTATTTCATGTTATTTCACAGCTAGCAGAATATTGTGGTTTATGTTTGTTTTCTTTATGCATACGTGCTGTTTTGTCTTACTATAGCAAAAAGGACAGCAAATTAAACATTAGGATGGACAAACTTGGGCAAGATAGCACACCATTAGGATGAATAAGCCAGTTGTTTGGTACCATGGAAGTGTCTCTGCTGTGAACTCACTAGTAGAGTGGAAACCTGACTTACGCGACTTCCTGCGGAGGGAAAGCAGTATAAGACTTTCTTAATAGAGAAAAAAGAAAGAAAACCAATAAAATGGTAGAGTGTGGTGTAGTCAACTTTATGGTACACAGGTGTCATAAATTTGTGGAATCAGGACATTTTCCACAGTTGCAAATTCCTGCTGCCAGTGATAATGTACATTAAGCTATAGTTATTGTATGATATTATTCTCTGAGTACAGTACCAGTAAGTTATATTTTATGTACAATATCTCTCTGTCCCAGTATTTATGTTTGCAACTCTTTCCTATGTAGAGTACAAAAGACTGGGAGAATACTTCAGTAGATTACTAAATTGCTGAATCTAATGGAGACTGCAACCACTAATAACACAGTATTTATTTTGCTCTTGTGTGGTTAGATATCTCTCACTAAAATGGTGCTTTAAAATGCAGGTGACCTCTAATTCTACTGTGAAGAATTAATGGTTCACTTGATCTGTGTACTCTGTGGAATTGGCTGATCTGGAAAGCACATGTGTGAGCGCTAATGATGCACTATGTCCATTCTGACTGTCTCACTTCACTGCTGTTCCCAGCCTGCCCTTATGCTGTGCAGAACTGCAGAATTTTCCTCCCTGGGCACTTATCTCTGAAGCTATAGAAAATTTTGAAGAGTCCTTCAGAGCCTTGTGGAACTCTGAGAGGAAAGATTATTTTCTGCTGAGTTGCTAGGAAAATTTTCATCACCATTGCCAACTTCTTTTCTTAAAACGGAGGCCAGGGAAAATGCTCAGCTTTTACTCTGTGCATGGCGAGGAACAAAAAGTGGTATCTGCTGGAGTTTCTGTGCTGTCAACTGGAACATCAAACTAATGTAGGCCATTCTGGAAGCATTCACTCAGACCCATGTGAGCTCAGCTCAGAAATAGCCCAATCAGTATGGGGATGGTGACATCTGTGTCTTTTTGGCCTGGTTCAAAGCACTGACTGGGCAGACAGGCATGTTTTCAAGTCATAAGTTACATGGAGAATGTTTTTTCTGGGAATAGGAAGGAGACATTTTTGTTATAAGACCAGACCTCCAAGATGAAAGCACTAATCAGTGGCAGCTTCCCAACTGGGAAGCTGGTCCCAATGAAGCTGGTCCCAATGCAGGTGCTCAGCTGGAGACTACTCCAGCATTAGGCAACTGCTGACCTGCTGATGTGCGAGTATGTGTGGAAATTATAGTGTGCTGAAGAAACATTCAAAATATTTTCACGTGTTTCTCAAGAGCTGTTGATGGAATTCATGTACCTGCTCTCTCATCCTTTGTTTTTCCCATATAGGCACAGAAATGTACCATAGGAAAGGCATATTAACTAAGGATTAATGCAATTTGTTGTTTTAATGGAGCAGCCAGCAGATGCTGTGCACATGTACAGCAAGAGGTAATTCTTCTTCTGAAGAGTTCTCAGTGTAAATAACAACAGTGATGATGATGTCTTAGTGAATCATCAGATGTAAGTCTTAGTGAATCATCATGGGAAGTTGTTGACTTATACTTAGGGGGGCCAGGCAAAGTGCATGTTTTCAATGTTTGCTTCCTTTGGGAAAAGTGATCTTGGATTCATGTCTGCCAAAACAGTTGTTCATAATGTCTTCGCAGCACTGCAATTCCAAGTGGCCCTGCATATTTATCTCTTTTTTTTTTTCTGAAGGCATTCCTAGACGACGTTGAAAGACATCTTCAACGATATAAGAAATAAATACCTGGCAGAATGAGCTGTTAGGCGACTGTAAACTAGGAGGGGTTGTCTGACTGCAGTTCAAACTTAATGATTAATTTGCAGCCCCAATATAATGCATTTTTAATCATACACTTGAAAGCAATGATGAAATCTGCAGGAGCAGCAATAAGGAAGCAGCACAGCTATTCAGACATACCCTGATAACACAGCATGCAGGCAGTTTCTTCCTTGGTTGATTGCTACAACACCGACCAGCAGTGAAAATACTATCCATGTTTTCAGAGTGCTTCTTTCTCGGGAAGCCAGGAAATGTTCAGCCTGTAGGAGATACGTTGTATTACTACTGACTTTCTCATGCAAGGCTTGGTGCAGATGAAAGTGTATGACCTTCAAGTCAACTTGTTTTCTCCTTTGTTTTGTGAGCAATGCCCAAGGTGCTGTCTGTCTTAAAGTGGAATAGCTGTCTGTGAAATAAGCATTGGTGTTGTACTGGTGAGAGAAGAGATGGGCAATGTGTGTTCTGTAGCCACTTCATTTCAAGAACTGCATTTCGTATATAAATAATACAATCTGAATTTATCTGTAGTTGCACATACATTTTCCCAGCACGAGTGCTTGTATAAAAAGCTCCTGGTATCTCTGTCACTGGCATCTTTTCTATCCCCCATTTATGCTGGAACAACTGCATATGGGGTCTGTGCTAAAAACAGATGAAGGAACTCATGCAACTGAAAAAGTATTTTTGTTTTTCCCGAGTTTTTTTAAAATTTATTTTTAGCCGATATTGTTTTGAAATGTGGCACTTGGCTCTTAGCAGCATGGAATCTGAGTATTTTCTATTTCTTCTAAAGTGGGAGGTAGGACTGGAACATCCTCACCATTACTACGGTGCATATAGAGAGTGTGAGTGTCAGAATGTGAAGGGATGATATTAAAAATGCTAAGCTCATGCACTCTCAATGCATGATAATGATAATTATGGGGTACTCATAGTCATTACTTAAGTTAGCAGTCCCTTTTATTTAAAAGTAGGGGGTTTTATAATGGTTCTAGGTTATTCTCTATGAATTTTTACCTAATTTATAAGGCAAGTGGTGTTATTGAATGTAGGACTGTGGATTATCAATGAAGTAATAATTATTACCAGTGCTATGGAGGTATAAAATGTTCCCATGTGTTTTGTTTTGTTTTTCTGCCATACTGTGGTGATATTTAATTTTTTGTACCTTAAAAGTGCTGAAAATGGGAAAACTTCTCCTAGAAGTTCTTGGGAAATTTGTTCCACTTTCAATAGGAAATATTAAGATGCTTACCCAACTGTCTCAGAATTACAGTGCAGTTTAAGGAATAAATTATTATACTGGCAGCACACAGATTCTCTTTAGAGGTTCCTGCCATGGTCCTGTTGTGTTGTGCAAGTGCAGTCAGCAACACATTTCTGCTTGTTCTTCAAGCCCTTAGTCATAGCCCAAATAACTTGATTTGACCTAGCTCAGCTGATTCTAGCTTTATTTGCCTCTACAGTGGATCCCCACTCTTCCCATTCTGGATAGTGAGGGAAAAGGGGATGAATTAATGCTCCTGCCATGAAAACAGTGTGCCACACCGCTTGCATAGGCCGTGAGTCATGGTTTCCTTGATGGTCACTGGGGGAAGAGATTCATGATGAACTGGCAGCACTGCCCCTCCTACCATCTCTAGTTGTGACTAAGAACATGACATTGCTCATCCAGAGACAAAGGTGACGACTCCAAAGAGTGAGGAATGTTTGTCTACGTTATTGGGTACAACGGTACATGCACTGATGGGCAGGATGGCAGTGGAGCTTTGTATGAGGTATTTCTCTATGACTAGATAAAGCCAGTGAGCTGTGAAGACACATAACCTTTCGGTGGTGGCTGTTTTGATGAATACCTAATGCTAGTACTTACAGGGATGATATTCTGTACGGGTTGGAGAGATGACTTGTGAGTCAGTTTTTGAAAGCACAGTAACACACCTTGCAGCCTAAGGCATGCTCTCCTTTTGTGATGGATCTAAGTCATACGGAATTCTTGTCAGTTACATACCAGATTCAGAATTTTGTGGGAAGGAGACCCTGTATGCCTGTGCAGGGAACAAAGGTCAGACAGATGGGAAGTGAATGCTGCAGAACCATGGTGAGTAATTTTAAGTCACATATCTAATTGATTAATATAAGAATATCATAAACACTCCTATAACTTCCATCACAATGATTATGCATACTGCAAGAGCTGCTTAATGAGGCTTACCTAAGTCTCTGCCAGCCCTACCATTCTGCAACAAAAGAAATAATGGAGTATTGTAATAACTGAGCCTAAAGATGTCTGTTCAGTAAACACAGAAAATTTCTCTGAACAAAGATAATTTCTTTCCACTGGAAGAGCAATGTAGGTCTGCGTGTGTGCCTGCTTGCACATATGTGCAAAGGTTTTAAGGGGAGTGGATGTGTTCACCAGAGAACAAAAAGCGCTTGCGCTTGTAATGTGAAAGTAATTAAAGTTGCTGAAGCATTATTGGTGTTTTACACTGAAGAAATGCTTATTTGGCAAAAGAAAAAACATAAAGGTTCTGATGGAAACAAGGGTACTTCGACACATACATCGTGTCTCACAACAATAATGAAAATAGGGCCAGAAGAAGAGATGTGGGCCAGGAAACTGCACAAAACTTTGTTAATGGATGTTTGTCAGAACAAAATAATGGGAACAGGCCAGTTCTGACTACGCTTATTCCTCAATAACTCCATCATACCCAAAAGGATGTCACAGATGTGACCAAGCACAAATTTTGCACATAAGGAAAGAGTCAAAAAAATATTTAGTGAACTTGGAAGCAATGGAATTGATGGGGATAAAGATTACTAAAAAGGTTTTGAAGGATTCCATGTTATCTTGCAGATAACAGAGAAAGCACTACATGCTGTGGAGGAGTCCATTACTGCTGTAGCTGATGCTGCTGCTTGCAGTGGCAGCACAGCTGGGCCAGGAGGGAATTATTCATCCACTGCCCAGGTAGCTGACCAACTGTGCGTTTAGTGAGTATGGCACAAAGCTATCTCTTCCGGCTGCTGAATCCCTCCAAGCTGGGCTGCAGCAGCAGAAGGCAGTGGCAAGCTAAGGAGGGATGCCCCCAACCACAGCAATAATCAGCTGTCAATGAGATGAGATGGTCAGTGTGCTTCCAGGGAACCCAGCTGGGGCTCATGCAGACAAAGCAACAGCTATAGAACAGTGAAGGAGGGCAATACATAGTCTTGCTGGAGCCAGTCCCAGATACTCTAACTCCCAATCCCACTTTTATTCTTAGGGAGCACAAAGAGGGTTTCTGGTTAGTCCGTATTTAGAGAGTAAGAAAGAAAGGCTTCTGATCCCCCTCCTCATTTACACAGCAGATCAACAGAAGCCATCATTTGTTGATTTTTAGTGAGTTAACCGTGCTGATTTTCAGTCTGTTTTTGCTGCAATCAGAAATCAACAGAAAACCTCCACCTCAGCTAATTTAGTGCTCATGGGTTCTTTGAGCTTTCCCTTTCAGTATCCTCACAGGAAAATGAAATGGGGAGGAGTGGCCAACTTACCATTAGAGCCACTGTCAGCTGCCAACTGGCAAAATCAGAAAACAATCCTTTTTTGCTGATTATTCAGAAAGCTTTGATGGTCTACACAAGTCTGGCACCATTGAGCATGGCAGGAGTCACTATGCAGAAAAGCATCAACCAAACTGCTCCCTAGGGATGTACAATGTGAGTAATAGTGGGTTAATTTCTCTGGAAATTTCTGAAAGGGATGACTATGTATCAATAAATTATTCCAGATGACTAAAATGAAGTGCTGGAAAAGCCTTAAGGGACTCATACAATATTGTCAAGGAGACTCTTTCCTTCTGTTCTTAAAGGTGGCTTGCAGTACATATATATATATATATATATAAAATATATATATGTGTGTGTGTGTGTGTGTGTGTGTGTATGTACACATACATAAAACTTTTGCCATTTAGTGCTACTTTACAAAGGAAGAAGACCTGAAAGTTACCTGATTTGGTTTAGCCTTTCCCTAGCAGGCAACAGTTCCTTTAATTTAAGAACATCTACTACTTTCTCGGTTTCTCTTTGCTTTACAAGGAAGTATAGGTCATCAAGTTCATACTTTCTTAGGCTTTAATTGAAACTGAGATTAGTGCACTGGAGCTTGAGTCTTTTTTTATGCCTTTGAGCTCTTTATGTAGCGATTGCTCAGATGTTGGAGTTGCATAGGTGTTAACCAAAACAACAGATTAGATTGCACAGCTTTTGCAGTGATTTAATTAAATTGGTGCAACCCGAGTTCAGTTGTGTTAGATCAGCACAAAAACCCATGCATAGACAAGCCCAAAGCATTTTAGAGAACTCGATGAGAACTTCCTTGCTTTCACATTTTCCTCCTGTTTTATTTCATTGGTTCTTCTGGTGGGATGAGGCTACTCGTTCACAACTGTCATAAAGGCTTCTGGGAGCCCGAGTGTAAACAAGACCTGAATAAAGAAAACTTCAAACCACTCATCAGCTTTATCACTGCCCTCTTCAGTTTGTGAACAAACAGGGTATTGACCCTGTGGGAGAATGCTGTGCTGAAAGCCTATGAAAGCCTTTTAAGCAGAAGACGCTGGGTCTGCTCTGAGACCTGGAAATCAATCTGCTCTACAGTGATGCTTCCCACCAGCCCTGAAGAACAACAGCTACCCTCAAACAGAAGAAGACACCTGGCAGTGGGTAGCAGAAGCTGATGCAGGAAAGCCAGGGCAGGAAATAGTACTGAGACTTTGTTTCAAATGGGCACATCCCACCAACATGGGTTCAATTCATTACCACTGTTGTTGCATTCCAGGACTGAAACGAGCAGAAAATGAAAGCTGTAGTTCTGTGACTTACTTTTATCCTTGGATAAGATACTGGTTACACTTCTTCAGCATGAGAAGCAGAAGTGGTGTGTCTTAAAATTGTAAGGGCTATCACGGAAAGAGATGACCTCGCACATTTGTTCTAAGGATATTCTACATCTGCATTGCTCCGTCCTCTTTTTCTTTGTGTTAATTTTTCTATTTTATTGTCCAAATGGAAAAAGATAAATATGGCAATTTGGCCAAGATTTCCAGGCCTCTGGCCTGGTTAGTAGAACATGGAGAAATAGCCATATGCAGGCCTTCCCTTTTATTGCACAGCTGGTATGTGCTTGCACAACAACTCAGTTGCCCCTCAGATACCTCTCAGTGTGTCAGACTCACTGTGGTGTGTCACATTGTGCACGCTCACACACTTCTGACTGTGAAATACTAGATAGAAATACAGCAACTTTAATTAATTTAGACATGTGAGGATTTTGCATAAGTGAAGCACATGTTTTTGCAGTGAGGCAGAGGCCAGAATGTCTCTCCATAAGCAGAAGTAATTTTGTGTGCTCTGCAGTGCATCCAAAAGCCATTACAAGCAGTATGGCAGTCCATACTCCTTCTGTCTCACTCCTTGTGTTAGTGGTGACTGGTGACAATAAACGAATTAAAAATAGTAACAATGCAAAGACTGTTGCATAAAGGAAGTGACTGCTCTGCACAGGATGCATAATGTGCCTGCTCTAAGATTTTAGTATGCATTTATGCTCCTTTCTGAGGTTTGTGGCTTGGAAATATTTGGTTTTTCACAGACAAAATCTTTGCTGACAACTCTGTTCCATAATAATTCAAGTTGGAAGTAGCCTCATATGAGACAATGAGTCCTACCTCATTCTCAGGCAGGCTACCTGTAAGTTAAGACCAAGGTTACTCTGGAATTTATCCAGTTACGTCTTGGAAAGCTCCAAGGATGGGGACTGCACTGCCTCTCTGCTAGCCTGTTTTTCTGTCTGACACAGGGAAATGTTTCTACTTATTTCCACCCTGAACATATCTTGTCTCAGTTTATGCCCATTGTCTCTCATCCTCCCACCATGGGCTGCAGTGAAGAGCCTGGAGCCACCTCCTTGTACATACCGGCAGGCTGCAAGTTAGATGTATCAAAAGCTGTTTCTTCTCCAGGCTGAGCAATCACCATTTCCCCAGCCTCTCTCTACCAGACAAGTGCTCCAAAGCCTAGAACATCTTGGTAGCCCTTTACTGAATGTGCTCCAATGTGTTAGTGGATTTCTTGTATCAGGGAATCCAAATTTGTACGGAGTATTTCAGGCGTTGTCTAACAAGTACTGAGTAAAGGGAGATTATCACTTTCCTGGATGTGCTTCTGCTGAACCAGCCCAGGATGCTGTTGGCTTTCCCTGCTGCCAGGCAGACTGCTGGCTAATCCTGACTGCCCCCCATGATTCTCGGGTACTTCTTAACTAGCTGCTCTGCAGCTAGTCAGTACCCAGCCCGTACCATTGCCAGAGTTATTCTTTCTCAAGTGCAGGACTTTCCTTTTCCCCTTGCTAAATTTCATGTGGTTGTGGTTGACCTGTTCCTCCAGACTATCTAGGTCAGTCTGGCTGTCTTCCCTGCCCTGAAGTGTGTCAACTGGTTCCCCCTGTTCAGTGTCATCTGCAAACTTGATGAGAGTTTACTCCATCATCCCTCCGGCTTACAATAAAGGTGTTGAAAGATACTAAGAATGATGTTAGATTATTAAAATATTGTCTGTGTTTTCATACATAAGAAAGGCTCTGGAAGAAGAGCTTACTGCCAGTTAGACCCATCCACTTCCTGTAACCTCAGGACATTATGTTTGGTGAACAAATGCGGGAGTCGTGTGGCAGGCACAGTCCAAGCCCTAGCAGGTGGTTGTGCCATCTGCACGAAAGGTGCACAGCTGCAGCTCTGTGCTCAGCCTCAATGCTGCCATGATCATCTAAATGGATGAAGTGGTTCTTGTCCCTATGGATTAGAGTCCCTGCAAACCAGTCCTTCCCACAAATCATCCATATCACAGGTAGGGAGTGTCCTCAATGAACATAACCATTAATTGATATACATATGCAGAGTGTAGAGGTTATATAGTTCTCTGCCTAAGAGAATGGGGCATAACCTCAGGAAAGACAGTTCTTGGGTCCATACAATCATGAATAAGTCAAATATGTTCTTTTACAATTTAATTTCTTGCCTCTAAACTAAAGAAAGTAACATTGCTGTATTACATAAACATCTTTTGAGGGTAACTAATGTTTTAGAAATATTAGTGATTGGATTTGGGTAGCAGTAGTTTCTTCAGACTCTGAGTGAGAGCAGAAGCCTGTGCATTATACCCCATACATAAATATACTGTGGGTTATGCATGGTCCTCAGAGGGAGGTTTCACTTGGGGAGAAGGAAAATGGAGGAGGATTGTAAAGTACTGCTACACAAATGAATGATCAGCAATACACACATGTATTTTGGAAATATCTCTTTAAAAGCATAACTAGAACTTCATAACAAAACTGTTGTGTATCTAAATTTTATAATGCAGAGGCAAATAATCTATATAAACCTTTAACTAGGGCAAATGTAAAAAAATTCCATTTGCAATCAGTACAAAAACATTTTAAATAGGAAAGTTGATTGTCGTTTGTTTAAAAATCATGCTCTCCTTTCATTGTACAGACCAACTGCTCATAATCACAACTACACCTGCTTTTAACTTTTATTTCTCATTAAGTGTAAAAACAAAGCAAAATAAACTCCTAGTGTTGAGCCTGACCCCATGTCCTTTGAAAACAAAGGAAGAACAAGACTCCTGGTAACTTCAGAGGGCATTGCATCCAGCCCATTGTTTCTAAAAGTCAAAAGCTAACACAGATTGTTCATTTCCTGGCATTGGCATCAGCAGTAAATGGGATTGCCTCACAAAACGTTTGCTCAGTCCTCTGGGACAAAGGATAAGAGCATGTTACGTTGCTCAACAATGATCTCCTCAACCAGCTACACAGCAGCACTGTTTCGTTTCAATAGCTCATTACCTCCTTGTCAGTAAAATGAGTCCATGGAATTGAAACTAAGGGAAGAAGAGTGAAAGCCAGCAAGAAGGGTGGGTCTGAAATACCATTCTTGAACATACCCTGCTTCCCAATGAATCATGTAGGAGATAGAGGCTAACGTTATGGAAAGGCAGCAAGACAATAAATTATTCATCTGAGGGAACATAGGGGCTGCTTGATGGCCACAGTCTTCTTGGTATCACTTTAGGACAGGAAGTATCCTTCTGTGTGGCAGCCTCTGCAGGGTAGGCATCTATACCATTGCCAGTTGTCAAGACTGCCTCCATAGTGAATGAACAGAAATAGGCCTTCCTACTCTATCTCCTAAATGGAGGTGATTCATTTAATCTATTTTAGACATCGGAAATGGGATGAGAGGAGCTCTGCCCTCAGAAGGCCTGTTCCCTTGACTATAAAGGGAGCCTCGACAGTTAACTCAGAGACAGACACCTACAATGCAGAATCTATATTTGGACAGATGAATCCCACTGCTGGTGTTTACTATAAATAGAGAAGTGCACAGTATATTTAAAGCAGAAAATCCATTGGGTACTGCTGAGATTATTGTTAATGCTGCTTAAACTAGTTAATTAAATAACTAGTCAATCACCCCCTAGTGTCGAGAAAACCAGCCATACAGCTGCTGAAGTCAATAGCAAAACTCACGCAGGCAACAGCAAGAACTCATCTGTGTCTATGTAAGCATATTAAAGCAAGAGGAAAACCCAGCCTGATTTCTAGATCCAATCCTTTTCAATTTTTTGCATTATGGAAATTTGAATATTTCTGTCTGCTGGTTGTAGTGGAAGGAAGCAACTGCAAAGCTCAGCTGAACAGCTACAGCTCGCCTTGTGAGTGTTCCTAGTCTACCCAATTGCATGACCCAAGACATAAATGTAAGCCTGTTTCAAGGTTGTTCGCTGCCCCCATAATTTAAGATTGAACTGCCGTTTAAGACCCATTACTAATAAATTTCAGGTAATGTCTTTACAAAATTAAATAGCTGGCAATGACAAGTTTCTATATCACAGGAATGACAGCCTTGAATGTCATCAGTGTAAATCAGACCTAATTAATGATTCTGGTACCTAAACTGCAAAAATGCAGCACTTCATACTGCACAATCAACTATAGCTATACTGACTATAGTAAGAATGTGTTCATTTACTCCTTCATAAATCAGTTTGAACTGGATTGTGGAAACAGCTTGATAGGCAAGGGATGAATTTGTATGGGTATTTTTATAATTAAAGGGAAGAAAACCTTTCATAAGACTGACTTCCAGGTGGCTAACTGCCATCTCTGAGAGAATGTGTTGTGGAAAATTGGACACATTTACCATGGAGAAAGACTCACCAGCCTAAAAGGCTGGCTGGATTGTTTTGAACTTCATAGTATTTGGTGAAAATTTAAAGTCTGTTCTTGAAATGCAAACCAGATTTAGCCATGACAGCTAGAACACAATCCTTTGTTTCCTCCCTGCCTTATTAGGGGATTTAATTTCTCTGGTGGAACATCACATTCCAGTAAGCATCCCTGGTTGAAATGAAACACAAGTTGTTACTTACTTGTTGACTTCTCCCTACCTGTGTGATAATTGGAGACTACATGCCTACTGTAATTGTGAAATAATCTCTGAGAAATCAGTAGGAGTTCCCAAAGTGCTGCAATTAGCTCTAAGAGTTAAAAGTAGCAGAGGGGTTAAGAAATTGGAAAACAATCACTCATTCAGAGAGGTCTTCTTCTATTGATCAAGGGTGGTTTGATGATGTGGCAGGTAAGAAAAGAGTGAAGTGACACCCAATTAGTGGACCCAAACAGGTGGATGAAGAACAGAAGTGATGGCCTGTTCGATCTCACATCACCTGTTGAACCTTCTAAAAGCAAAATAGCAGGAACCATTATGGTGGAAGAGGTTTCTGAAGAACTTCCTGAGAAAAAGACACTGGTTAATTTTTTCCCCCACTGGGCAATTTCCACCAGACCCAGGCCATCAAACAAGATTGTTGGCTCTTCCCAACAAACTGGCTGAAAAAAAAAGGATGTCCTGCCTTGACTTCCCATGTTCTTGAAGTCTCTTTCTTCCCCTTAGTTTTATTTTTTGAACTCATGTTTTGCCACTCTGCTTTTAACCGTGCTTTGAGTTGGCTTGTGCTGCTCTACCAATGCAGGATGATGAGTGGAAGGAAGTAGACCTGACTTGGCCAGCCAGGGGATATCCCATGCAGGCAGGAATGTTGCTCCTGGCCAGCAGTTACCACAGTGACTGGCTACTCCAAACTGTTTTCCAAGACTACACAGTTGTTTCATAGCCTTAAAAGCTCAGCAACAGCTACAGCTCCCTTGCTTTCCACTCTCCTATCCTTTCTGCTTTTCCTGTCTGTATTTATTATCAAAAGCAGCAAATCAATCTTTACTCCTATAGTCATGATCTGAGAAAAGAATAAGAAAATTAAGCCTTTCTTGCTATGCTAAGAAGGACTTCTGGATAGCATAACGGATTCTAAATTAATGACCTGTGTCTAGGAAAGGTACTCTGACAGATTTTGATTAAGTTGGTCTTGTTAACCACTTGATTTCAATTTCCAAATGCTTTGTGTTTTGTTTTTGTACATACTAATCAATATAATTCCCAGATCTGGCATGAATTTCTAGTGCAGCTGCCACGTGACTGAGCAGGCTAAACTTTCTGTACTTAAAACTACAGACTATGTTGAATGGTTTAACACTTTGCATTGGGGAGAACACATTAACACCTATGACTGAAGTCTCACTTATTCCACTGAAACTAACACGACTCGTTACGTCTGACTGTTGTTGCTACTGATGCCACACCTTATTAGAGATATATTTGTTCAAAGCTTCTGAACTGCCTTTCCACCATTGCATAATTTCCATCTAGACTGTCAGGTTGAAAGAAAAAACTAGGTTCCTTTATTTTAGCTTATTTGGCCATGTGAGTGACAAAGTAAAATATCATGAAGGCGGAAGCAAGTACTGATGCTTTGGAAAGTCACCAAAGAAGGAAAAAATGAAGGTTTTTACCACATACTGCGTCTAACATTAATACATTTTGAGAAAAACGTAAGTTAAAACACAATATATTACAGAGGTAGTAGAGCATGTGCAACCTGCAATAATTTACTCAGGATAAATGATCATGTCCTGTTTTCAATGAAAAGGAGCTTGGGAGCTCGTGAAATGGCAGAAGATGAATCTCTGTTTCCTTTTACATGTCCTTTCAAGGTGAAGGAGGTCAAATAAAGCAGTCTCTAAGCTTATAAATCACTCTTCTAGACTAGTTTAAAATATCATTCTACAGAAACAGAGGTGACAGATTTTTAAAATGAAGATAAAAGAAGTTGCTGACAAGTATTTGATTTGTTGAAGGCTTTCAGTAAGAACTTTGGAAAGTAAGAAAAAGGAGAAATTCTGAAGCAAACAGGAAAATCTCTGGTGGGTAGAATTGTTAATAATGAAAACTGAAGAAACCCTGATATCCAAGAGCACAGGATTTCTGGTGAAAGGTGGGAATGGATGAAGTGTGTTTAAATCCTGTTATAAATGAAGTGCAAAACACTTCTGAAGAAAAGAACCCCTAACTTTCTTTTTCATGAATTTGCATCTTATTTAGAATTTCTTGTAGTCATCATGTGTCTTCACAATTCCTGAGACAAACACTACAAGGACTTTGTGAAAACATCCTGCAAGTTTCCCATGCCTCAAAGATTATTTATATAAACATTATTTGACATGAAGTCAATACAACATGAAAGACATTAAACTGAGTTGTTTTAATAACAACCTTATTAGAGTCAAGCAGCTAATAAGTATGGAACAGACGAGAGATTGTTGTCTGAACATTTTAGACATGAGGCATTTTCCTCACTGTGAGAAAGAACATGTGTTTTCAGCCATACTATAGACAAGTTTCAAGTAGGAACAGAAAGGGGAACAGTACTTTTATTCATGTATCTATTCAACCAGTTCACAGAGTAGTTCTGACTAGCAGACACAGTTTTAAACATTACTGTTCTTTCCTGCAATATGAGCAAAACTGTATTTACCATTGTGTTAGTTGACATGTTACCTATTGCAATGCACTTTCTGAAACCCAAGATGCCAAGAAGGCTTTCATTGGCAAGTCTCCACTGGTCTCATCCTAGTGAAGGCCGGGCTGGTATGAACAAGGGTTTTGTCAGTGATTTGTACTTATGTGTCCTACAAGTTTTCTCTTTTCTTCTAAAGCCTTTTGACAAAGCAGAGAACACTGGTTGTCCACCCTTCTTAATTACATAGGGTAAGATACTAGGAAAGGTTTTGTTTCCATGGTGTGATCATTTTTACATTCCTGCAAGAATGAGTGATTGAGGGATAGTCATTGGTCAGGTGCCCAGAAGTCAAATGAAGTTAGGTTTGAAGAAACAACTGGGGCTGTGGACTTTCTGTCTTTGTTGCTATCAGAGACCGTATGGGCTTTTATGTGCTCATGAAGTGAGTTTAACACACACATTTTCTTCTGACAGATTGCTTTGGGTTTTTATACCTGCTTCAATTCTTCTATACTTCTTTATGAATACTGAATAACTAAAACAATCCAAAATGTTGCTGTATAGACACACGTTTATAATTATACACAGGCATAAAGGCTGAAAAACCTTGGTCTGTCCTCCTTGTTTGGTATGTATGACTCACCTAAACTGCAGCCACAGTATGCGTGAATCTGTTGGCACAGGAGATTACAGCTACAGCGAGAGGCTGGATTTGAATGTGAAGAAGTCCCTCCCTTGAGCTTCCCTGCTGTCATCCTGTCCCTGTGTTTTCTGAGAGCAATTTCCTCACACTTTCACAGCTGTTCTGACCATTCTTGAATATTTCCACATTGTTAATATTATCCATGTCCAAGGGCATACTGACCTGCTGCTTGGCTCTGAGTAATGATCATCTTCATTCACACTGAAAGTTTTTACTGCTATCCCTCTTGAGTGTCGCGCTCTGCCACCAGCACGCGTAGATACAGAAATAATATAAACAATATCTATAGCCCTGTCTTCTAATTCCAACAAGCTATTCTGTTTTGGGAAGAGAGTGTGGGTAATGAAATATTTTGCTAATTAGGATTGATGATTGCTCATGATAAATGTGAAGTTCTCAGGCTGATCCTTGCCTGTCACTCAGTTTAATTACATTTTCTAGAGCAGGTTTCACACAGAGCCTGGGCAGAATAGTTACTGTATTTGTCCTAGTGGAGCTGTTTCTTCTGATATTGCTCCAGGGGTGGTCTGAGATGATATTTAATGTCTTCAGGAGATGACACAGTCAGCTACAGTGCTGTTTCTTTACAGGAAACTGCCTACTGTCTGCCACAGACATCTGAAGGAAAGGAAGAGCATTTTGATTGAACAAAGGAGAAATACATCCACTTAGTTAAAATTAGATCTTTCCTTTTTTAAAAAAAGTGAGTAAATACTCTTTCAGAGCAACAACAACAAAAAACAACAGTAACAAAACCCAAGATAGAAGAGAGAGCCAAATTTGCACTTCATGTTTTTAAGCACTGCTGATTTGGAAGCCAACCTTGCATGGCAATAGTTGCTTATGCACTGTACATGCTGTACTGCAAAAGCATATCCGCTATGGCAGGCCAACCAGAAGGGAAAGCACGGAATTTTCCTTTCAAAAAGAAAAGGTCTCATTGCTCACAAGCATTTTGTTCTCAAGTTAACTCCTTTGTTTCTTCTTTTCTGTGTAAGACTGACCTTGCATCTGAGCAGTTCAATCACACCTCTGGTATGGTGTTCAAGGGTCCTGAATTGTTCTCTGATGTTTAGTCACTGCTATAGTATATGTAGTGTTCCTTACTCAGTTTTCCATTTCTCAGTAAATACTGTCAAGGCTTCTCACCTTTGCTGAGGACTTCTACTATTCTTCTTGCTTGATACTGCTGTTGTTGTTGCTGTTCCCCAGTGATAAACAAACTGAAGGCAAACACGAGCTTGTTCATAAAGGCTTGACGTGAAGCCCAGGGGCTCTGTCTCTGGAAGCACATACATGAACGTGGAGTTATTGTGGCAAGCTGTTCACAAACAATAATCTACATTAAAGGCACCAAAGCATCATCCTGAGAAAATAACAGCATCTTCACTGTTACATTTTTGACACAATTAGGACCCACTGTTAAGGACAGCCAGAGAACAGCAAGAACTTTCATGTCTAGGGAACAGGATCCTGTTCTTCTATCACTTGGGTTTGGTTATCACATCTCTTCAGAGTGAACTCCTGGACGTGAGGAGACAAACTGGGTTAGAAAACACAAGCATGGCCCTCTGTACCCTCAAGAAACCAAGGAACAGCTACATAACAAAACCACTGTGTTTCAGGAACAGAAACTGTAAAGGAGTTTCTGGAAATAATCCAAGCCAGATCTCAGTAGGAAGATTTGAATGCTCAGAAATGGAAAAAAACCCCAAAACATTAACAGATGTTTGCCTACAAAATGGGATAACCATAAGAACTGATTATTGCATAATTTCGTACTGTGACTATGATTATGACAATGCTATTACTGTCTTTCACTATTGTATTTATTAATTATTAGTTTGTTGCAGGAAACTCTAAATTAACACTGGTAAGTGTGCAAACTCTCTTATTGTCTCCCTGTGTTTTTGTATATTTTCACATACATCTACTTTGTGATGAAATAATTTGTTTTGTGGAAGTATTCAGCCACAGCTACTATGGCATCCTAGAAATATAGCTTTTTGTGAAGGAGTGCTACTGTTATTTGTCATGGCACATGTACCATTGTGTATATGCCCAAGCCCCAGCCCCAGAAAAGGAAGTAAACCAAATGCTTCCCTTACATGAAAATACAGCAAGGTATTATGCCTGTAAATGTAGCAATCATTCTCCTCCTGTATTTGAGGGCCAGGACACCCACACATTTGGCATTTTGCCACATACTGTTAGGTAAGGTAATGTCGCATGCACAGCAGGCTGTTCTTATCCTCCATCTGTTCTAAGTCATGCAAATTCAAGGTGTGTGTCCCTCAAAAGTCCACTTTTCCAGCACCATCCAGTCTGTAGCAAGCTCAGAGGCAAGGATGCCCTTGTGTGCAGATTCTATAATAGATGAGCTGTAAGAGCAGTGGGGAGAGGTGGGCTTTTGTTGCATCAGGCCTTGATTCACTTGCAGCAGAGAGCTGAGCTTTGGGCTGCAACTTCATCTCTTGCACCTGAAAAGTGTGTGTGTGGAGGGTGGTTGTTCAATTTGGCATGTGAGGTGTTGTCAGTTATCATACTTGAGCAATGCCTCAGTCTGTTCATGATTTTAGCAGTCTAGAAGAATGGTTGGTATTTCTCTGAGTTCATCTAGCTCATGCATGTGCTCTTAAAGTATTTGCTGTGTTCCAAGTCTTTATAACAAATACATACCAGTCACAACATCTTTTCCACTGGGACTAAGTTACATGTAAGTAAGGCTTAACATATGGAGCAATGGGGAAAAAATAGACCTGATGTTCTCAACAAAAATACTGGTTTTTGTATGTTGTAATTGGTTTTTTTCAACTTTCAGAACAGTGGATGTATTTTAGAGATGAAATTTGATCCATCAATGCTATACCTTCATAGAAAAATGGTACACTGAGATCAAAGTGCACTGAGAGTAACCTCTCTTCTCTTGACATTCATAGAAGTTGCTGCTATGTTCAGCAGTCAGCTTCTTCTGTAGCACTGACATAAAACGTCATGTGTATGTTGTGTGATCATGGCATGCTGCTGTGAAGAGCAATGGCAGCATAAATAGACCAGGAAGGTGAACTGAAATTGCTTTAGAGATCCAAGGCAGATTCTGACTGCATTGGTGTAAATACAGAGTCACTTAACCTAATCCTGGTCTTACAGCACTGTTACTGAAATAAAAAATGGCATCTCTGCATTTTCTAACTCCTCTGAAATTCTGGTCTGAATCTTGACAGTAGTTAGCATAGTTGCTTCCATTTATATCTTCAATATTTCTTTTGGATTTCTATTGTCTTCCCTTTTTCTTCACTTTCTGTGCAGCTGTCATCATAGCGTTTTAACTCCAGTTAGAAGAGCAAGGCAGATGTCTCCCAGCAAAGGCTTTGCCAACATCACTCCAATGACAGCTGTGGGAGCAGTGCTGTGATAACAGCATGACCACCAACGTCAACAGAGAATGACCACATCACATCTGCAAAGTTTTTCAGCTTCCACTGGCTTGGGGCCTGCAGTCTCGAATCACTTTTACACTTGAGTGTCTCAGCTGGCAGCCCTTAATGCTACTTAGCTCTCCAGTATATTAGATACATATAAGTCTAATTTTTTTGGGTTTATTTCCATTTTTAAAAACCTGAATTATCACAAAGTATTGTAATCCTGGGGTGAGAAGGACTTTTAAATATGCCTCTTCCCGAGTTTACCCCTAGGCCTAGTTATATCTGAAAATCTAATTGAAAGTTTCAAAACATTACTGTGAACCACAGCTTTCAGTTCCTCGAAATGGAAATTAGCATGGCAGAACAAAGAAATATCTACTAAAAGAAGAGAAAATTTTAAGCTAGCAAATAGCAGCAGCTACCAAAAAAACCCAAAACAAACTTAGCTTATTAGTGTATATTGGTGTTGCATTTAAAGCTCATCTATTATAGTGTTAAAATGCACCAAGGTAAATATTCATAGGTGAAAACAAACACAATTCAAAAAGAATATGCTTGACATGGAAGCAACCATGTAAGTTCAGTGATCTCTCTACATGCTTCCATATATACCAGGGTCTGTGTAGGGTTTTCGTCTGTGACAAAATACTTTGTCAGGTGAAGTCCTAACTTGGTAACACAGCTCCCTCATACATCAGCAAGTTGTATCTTTGCTTGCACAGCCCATGCAGGTGCCTCTGCAGAGTTGTTGCACCACTTGATAGGAAAGGGTGAGTAGTACCAAATGTTTCCTCCTCTCCATGTTTCCAGGCAGAGCCTGAACATTATTGCAGAGAGTCTTCATTTATTCATTACACTAAACATTGTATGGTCACTCCGACTTTTCAACAAGCAGGACTTCCAGCAGGTATGTGAATAAAGTTCCTTACAAAGTAGTGAACCCATGTCCATGGCTCTCCCTATGGCTGGCAGCGCAGTCTAGGAGCATTGTGATCCTCTTGAGCTGTTAAATGGAGCACGAAGGATGTCCCAATCCCTCTCTACAGCTGATAGTTGTGATAACCATTATCAGTCACCAAACAGACTCAGCTCTAAGTTAGGCCGTGCAAATAGGAACCAAACCCATTGTTTCCTTGGAGATATCCCTAACAGTAGCAGTTTGCTACAAAAGCACTCGGTCCTCAATCACGAAAAACATTCATTGCTCTAAGTAGGACTGTCCCCACTTATTACAAAAGATGACACAAATGCATCTAAGCCCAAGGGCACATTGCAAATTACTGGTTGAGCCTTGACTATGCAGTAATGCTTGTACTTGACTATGCTGGAATTTGACATACAGCATTGGGTTAACCACACACACTATTTTTACAACAATTGCTGCCATACCTTGAATTATCTGAAGCATTCAACCTCTTCCCCCCCTGCCCCCAGAAGGTAACTCCTCCAACTGTAGAGTTTCCTCGCTTTCCTGGGCTATAGGACCTATTTGATTAATTAAAGAAGGTGCAGCCTGGGGATTGTCACAAGTGCCTCTTGCAACATTTTCAAGGTTTTGCGGAGCTGGAACTTGTGGAACTTGTAACACCTGATAACAGACTTTGGTCCCATTTCAGGAAATCATCCCTGTGCAAAGAAGCTCATTAACACATACTCAAGTTCTGCAGCAGACAGTGTAAAATATGCACATTCTTGAAGTTAAGACGGCATTTCCCTGAGAGTAACTTGATATGGCTTGCAGGTGCAAGCTCAGGCAAGACAGTGTTTACTGAGGTCAGTGAACCTAGGTTGTATCTCTCCATTGCTGCTCTGTAGCCCATATAGGATGAGGGTTTCCTTTCCCCCAAAAAAGGGACATTTTACAGGAGAATATTTGAGACTGGGGTTTTTTTGTATATTTAAAGGAGAAAGTCTGATCTCAACTGCCCTAAAAAAAATGATGATTCATTTGTAGTATGAGCAACCAGGCAAGAGAAATGTACTTAATTGAAAGAGGAAATAATTTTAGTCAGCTTCAAATTCCTTTTGCCTCACATGCTTATTCGGCTCAAATATTTGTATGAAAAGATGCTCTGGTGAAAAATTGAACCCTGTGATTAATGGCCAAAGTCCACACCCATTTCATCTCAGCCACTCAAGAAATTTTTCAAAACCAAAAAAGATTGATTTGAAATCTCTATGTACACAGCAAGCAGAAATAAAGTGGTTTTAAAATACAGGTATTTGTAAAGCTTCTATTTCAACACAAAATGAAAAATAGCTCAAATATTTTGGGGTTTTTGGCTTACCCATGAATCAGATCATATCCTGCTATTAATGACCTGCTTCCATCTTCCCACTTTAACATCAGTGATATTTTGGTGTTTTCTGAACTTTCTTCTTAGGTCCATTTCACTTTTCAAACATCCCAGTTAGAGGAACACTTTAGACCTTAGAGTATAGATACTGTCAGTCCAAAGGCAGAGGACTGCTGGAGAGCTTCCAGGAGCAGCCTTTTTGATTACCGTATTCAATGTGTCTGTTTAACTCCCTATAAACAGCTAATGCCAAATATATGAGAAACCAATTTGGCCTTGTTTAAATGCAGGACTTTGACTGTCTGCGAGTGCTTTTATTGAGAAAAAAGATTGCCCTCTTCCTAAAAATTGCACTTTTAAAATCTGTGGTGTTTCACAATTGAGCACCGTTGTTCTAAAATTATAGCACTCGTGAAGATCTGAACTACCATAACTGTGAGTATAATATGTGAGCCATTTTGTTATTTTGGTTCCACTTAACCATGTAGGCAGATCCTTATATTCACATAAAATCGGTTATTTCAGCTTATTTTGTATCCGTGAATTTCCCTGATGCCCTATTTTGTCAGTTAGATGATGGGTTCTTTGTACAAGAGCTGAGCTGATTGGTGCAAATCCAAGGACAGTTGAATGATAGTCCAATGCACTGTCCAAATCTATTTCTAATCAAAACAGAGTTAGAGTATGGACTCACTGGATGTGTGCTAGCTCATCCTTAAAATAAAGCATCCATTTTTTCAAAGCCCAATGAAAATAGCTCAGATGAAATTAGAAATACACTGATTTTCTACAGTGCTTCCAACCTTGTACAATCACCCTACTCAAGTTGAAAATGTCTCTTCGTTTATGAAATACAGTATGACAGCAACTCAAAATTTTTAGGCTGGGACACCGTTACAGAAGGTGATATACACATGCTACTGAAGCTTAGCAAGGAATGTCAAAATAATAAGGAGTGAAATCACATTACTAAGTCAACACTCCAAGTACTAAGCAGGACAACATATCATTTTTCTCAAGCTATTTTTTTACCTAGTCACTAAATTAAAAACAGCTATTTGGTCTTTGGCTCCCAGAAACAATCTGACAAAAAATAGGTAGCTTTAAAAAATAAAGTATATTGAAGTCAAGCAAAGCAAATATACTGAAGTCAAGCAAGCAAAAGTGTGCCTACTAGACATTTATGACCGAATATTGTGTATATAGTGGATCCCCAGGAATATTTAGATGTTTGAATCCCAAATACCGGCAGTCAAAGTTCTCACTTGGATGCTTCTTTGCCTGGAGGCATATGAAATATCTAAGTCCATGGGTTTTAATAGATGATATTTGCTAAGTGGCTAAATTAATGAAAGTGGGAGGGTTGATATCTGAGCATTGTATTTCTCAAGGAAGATACCCCATTCCTTAGCTTGCGTCCAGAATCCGATCCAGAAAACACTCTGAGCACAGACATATTGGATTGGGCCAAAAAGTAACCATGGCCAGGGATCTCTCATCACTCTTCCTGTCTTTTTACTTACCAGCTAAAGAGTTGAACTGAGACATGGAAGACACTATCTCTTTTGTTCACGCCTCTGTCTTTTTAATAGGTATTTCCCACTTTCCAAGATCATTTTAACTTTAGGTGTAGTCTGCTTTCTAGAGCAAAGGCATTGAACATCCATTCTTTCTATACCTTTCCAACATGCATAGTGTAGCAAAATATTTGCTAGAATAGAGAAAGCGCAAGGAAGAAACGAAAGGAATAGAAAAGCTAGTGTTATAATACTGCTCAGTGGCTAGCTGTCTCACCTAAGTAAAGAGAGAACTGAATCTCAGTCCCTGCCCTCATGATTACTTAATACGGGATACTTAAAATTTCATCAACGCAGGCATTGAGGCCTCTTTTTTTGTAGCTGAGTGCCTCAAATGTTAGGCAATAAAGTATTGCTCTCTCTTTTGCCTAATGAATATTTAATTATTCTCAGTGAAGTAAAGCAGCTTCAGCAAGAGGAATTATGGCTCTTTATCTGTCATCAAACTAACTACTGAGCTATTGGATAAAACTGAGATCCTGGCTAGGCCCCTCTTTGAAAAGTGTGAGCTCAACCGTGAATTCAATGTAGTTAGAAAGTACCAACAGAAGGAAGTTTCCTGCTACAGCCTGAGATAAAGTATTTAAATCATTCAGAGACATTGGTCTCTATACTCTCACTATTTTTTGTTGACCTTGTTGGCTTTCTGCTCAGAGTGCTCTGGGTCCTTGAGTATTGTAGGCATCTAACTCAGGACTGGTATATGACATTTGAAAGTCAGATTTTAAAACGTACAATGTGAGGATGCCTATTCCTCAGGGATCTAGCTCATAGTATCCACACTCTTTAAAAAAACCTTAGGGGATATAATAGGGTCATATGCATCTGGAATAGGCAGTGTTAAATGGGAAAAGTAAAACTGAGAGGGAACAGAACTTTGGGCCATTTACTTAGGTTAATTTTCTTGCTTCTGTCCCTTAGTGCCTGAAAATCCACATGATCTTCTCAATAAGACAGTAATTTTGTCATGAGAGAGGTTTGCTTGTAAGGCAGACACACCCCCATAGTCTTTCCCCCTGTCCAGTGCATACTGGTCTCCTGTAGTCCCCAGGTGATGGTCCTTTGAGACCGGCCTCCAGCTTACAGACATCCTGAATTGCTCTAAGGTAGTGCGGCTCTGCTGTGCCATTAGCATGCCAGTCAGGGACCCTGCCGCTGGTCCTTTCCAACCACAACAGGTGGTGGCTGGCTCAGAGGGCTAGCGCCAACGTGAGTGGACTCAAAGAAAGGGACGGATCATTGCATTACCTGTTCCTTTAGGAGAGACGGATTGCTGGGATTTTGAAATCAGACACTATCTCCTTAAACAGAAGAAACATGCTGTGGGAAAAGGCATCAGACTTTGCTTTTTCTGAGAAAAAAGCCTGAAAACATTTTTACCTGAGTGTAAACAGTAATTTTCAAATTCTCAGGGACCAAAAGACAGCAAGAAGGCAGCTTGTCAAAACAAGGCACTTTACCTGGAGGATGACCACCATTTTTCAGTATTCTCAGATGTCAACTTGACAGTTCTTTCATAACTGGCTGAACTCCACAGATGTGATATTTTGGCGAGGAATACATCTTCTGGGAATGAGTTGGTGTGGAAAAACTGCAGAAGATCAAAACACTGACTTTGGCTAACAACATGGGCTCAAGCCATGAACTGCAGATTGGGCAGAATCCTTGCCACTAACTGCTCTGTAGTAGCTGTACTTCAATACGCATTATCAAGTTTCAGATCCTAGTCTGTTGCCATACAATCCAATTTCCATAATTATTTCTCAGTTAAACCCCATTTGATTTATTTCTGTTCAAATTAATCAGCACAGTTGATACGAAGGTTACCAGACACACACAGTCATGGTGATTCCTGCAGATTTAATCCAACAGAAAGATTAATTTATCCATTGATCTAAATCTTGGTTTATAACTCACTGTTCTAAGACTTTTTCCAGGCCAGGAAGAACTGGTAGGACTTTAGCATGATTGAAACGTATTGTACTCTTACTCTGTCTTTGCTCTTTACTCTTCACTTTAGTTTAGGGATGATCTTTGATAGAGCAGTTATAGAAATATTAAAATGGAAGGTTTGAGGTTTTTAAATCTTGTTTTGCTGCTGCTGTACATTGTGCAGGTGAATTGCAGTTAAAGAACTGGACTTGGTGGTTCAGGATTCAAAATCTGCCTCTTGCACATTACTCTAATCTGCAAGTAACTTGTTTTCGTGCTGTGACTTCCTCCTCTGTTAAAATGGAAATGATAGAAAGAAGAAAAAAGAGTGTATCCAGCTATGCTGTTGTTCTTCAGAATAAGGTTGGCCTTTTACTGTGTGTTTGCACAATTCTTGCACAAGAGGATCTACTGTGGTACATAAATTACAACAATATGATGTAGTTTAAGTATTTTCCACCATCAGAATGATTCACTGTAAAATATTACTTAAATCTTACTGTTTATTCTTATGCTACTTGTATGAAGAGCGCAGTAATTAGAGACCAGCGAAAAATGTCATGCTACAATTTTATAATGCTATAAATACTCAGCGACAAGTGAGGAATAGACTTGCATTTCAGTTCTAATATGCAGCACTTAATAATACTGTACCAACACCTTACATTGTCCAGAGAAGAGCAACAAGGTTCATGAAGGGTCTAGAAAAAATGTCTTATGAGGAGTAGCTGAGCGAACTGGGGGTGTTTAGCCTGGAGAAGAGGAGGCTCAGGGGGGACCTCATTGCTCTCTACAACTGCTTGAAAGGAGGTTCTAATGAAGTGGGGACCGGTCTCTTCTGCTGTGCCTGCAGCAAGAGGACCAGAGGAAATGGCCTTAAGCTGAGACAGGGGAGATTCAGATTAGATATTAGAAAAAAATTTTCACTGTTAGGGTGGTCAAGCTATGTTGCCCAGGGAGGTGGTGGAGTCACCATCCCTGGAGGTGTTTAAGTGGTGTCTGGATGTGGAGCTCGGTGAGGTGCTTTAGTGGGTTAAGGGTTACAATGGCAGTGCTGAGTGGATGGCTGGACTGAATGATCTCCAAAGTCTCTTCCAACCTTGATAATTCTATGGTAATATCATCTCTCATTCCAAAGTGATTAAAGTTCCCAAGTGGAACACAAAACACATAGAAATGTGGTCATCCATACGTTAAATGAAAAATAGAGGCTTGGAGAGAATTTTCTGCCAAGACTGAATTTCAAATAATGAAGGGAAGGAGCAATAATGAAAGGAAGGAGCAAGCAGAAGGAAAGTTTGAAATGAACAGAAGTGCTGTCCATTTCTGGATGGTATTTTGCACTCAAGAAGTGGCACTAGCAAAAGAGATTTGGTGACTTGCTCTAGTTGAATGGCCATTAGAAAAAGCTCCACAGCTTTCAAGGGACAGTTTACCAATCTTATAAACATAAAATTGCATCTCCCCATGGATATAATAACTAAAGAACAATACTGTATCCTATCCTATCCTCAAAGCATGAGTAGAAACAGCTAAGAATACCCAATAAAGACTGTCTAGAGGAAAAAAGCATGACAGAAAATGCCTGGTGTGACAGATATGCCCAAACCTGCCATGAAAGACAAGGCGTCTAATGCATATAATTTGCAAAAAGCGTGAAAGAAAATTGAGAAATAATGAGAGTTTTAACAAAGTTAACACAGATCTCTTTGAATTAAACTTGAAGACTTAGCTGCTATTGGTTTAGCCATTATTTCTAAAATACCAAAATATGTAGGTTCACAGCAACAGATCAGTGCTTCATTTCTCATAAATAGTTATGCCACTTAGAGAAATTGCTGTGTATATCTGTTTAAAGCTACAAATATTTGTACTTACCAGTGTTTTTTGTATGTTCAAAATTCAATCCTATTACCTGACTTAATATATTTCTGCATACTTACTGAGTATTCCCAAGTGAGATCTAGGCATCTGTGACATTTAGGACACAGTACTTGTCCTCTCTGGCTCTAACTATGTGCAGAGTCCTTTTAACAAGACCACAGCCTACAAATCACAGCGGGTAATCCTTCCACTCTTCTCACAGCTGTCCAGTCTCAGATGGACTACCATGTCCAGCTCTGGGAACTGCTCTTCAAGACAGAAGTGGGTCACTCAAGGCAATGCAGAGAACAGCAGTGACAATAATTGCAAGGCAAAAAACAACACATTCAGTGAGCCTAGACTGAAAGAACTGTTGTTATATCTCGTAAAGCAGAGAAGACTTCTAGAGAGAAGTTCTGTAGAAAGAAGTCTACCAGTCCATGGAGGCACAACAAACTTGCTGAAGGTAGGGGCACTGACCCTCCAGGGCAGGTTTGCCTCAGGAAATCATAGAGTTGCTCTCACTGAAGGCTTTAATACAAGTGAAACAAAAAAAATCTATCAAAACCACAAAAATGCTGCAGTTGTTGGTGATGACTGGAATCTAATGACCACACAGCAGGCTTCCTAGTCTTTGATTCTGATGAGTTTGTGTTTAAAGTTGCTGGAAGAAAATTCTTCACACTCTAAAATAACTCATGTTTGGACAGAGGCCAACCATGGAAAGCATCTAGGACAAAGTAAGACCTTTTTTGTCAAAGATATAACATAGATAAAGTGGCCAAGGACTCTAAAGTAATGCATTCGTTACTACAAATACCTTAATTAGATGGATAAAGCTGTATCAATATACTGAACACTAATATCACTGGATTTCCTGCTTAGAAATGTATGATGTCACCTCCATGCATGATGAGCATCTCTGGTGAGCTGCAAAGCTGCTGGAGCAGCTTTTTGAAGTTGTAGCATGACAGGCTTTTGGCAACTGCTTGGAACAAAGCTGCTCTGATGGTTGTTTGATTAAGCAAATCTGCTGTGGTAAATGTCTGAAGCCAAGCTGTTTCTGCAGCTGTTTGAGCCAGAGCTAGTCCTGCAGTTTTTGAAGAAAGAAGGCACTTGTAAAAAATGAAGGAGAGAGGTGGAAATAGAAAGGAGGGAAGAGAAAGGTTTTGAAGCATTTTAACTACATACAGCCTTAAAGAAAAAAGTATGCTTGTTTTCAAACAGCTTTGTAAAACAAAACTATAATGCCATCTTGGGGTTTTGGTGATACTGGCGATTGTAATACGCAGGATTCCTAAGGATATGTATGTTTGTATAAGACTTATTGAACTACAGACTTTCAGAATGATATTAAAGCTGCAAAGTAATCAAAATGTAGGAAATGCCAGAAGTCAGGTTGTATGCAAACTTTACTCATCTCCCTTTAGTTACATATTCATACAGGGCTTTTGCATTCAAGATCCAAGCATCAGTCAGCACTTGGGGGCCAAGTACTTTTAAAAATATATCTGGTTTGTTTTTGTTTATTTTTTCTTGTCCCTGTTCTGTATGAGACTCTTTGCCTTGTTTATTTCACAGTATTAAAATCTTATATGACAACAGAATGATTAATGTCCTCCTGATCTTTCCTGTAGTTCTTGTCACTGTACTGTCTGAGTGCTTCACAAATATGAGTATGTATAATTTTATGGTACACTTGTAGGAGTTAAAGTGATATTGCTGCTCCTGATTTCTGCAGAGGTGAGCTTAAAACTGTTCTGTAGTTTAGGGTGTTCTCTTCAAGGTGTGTGATCTTGAGCCATAACATAGCACTTCATTTATTCAAGTTGTAATTCCTCCTCAAGTGCGCAACACTTCTGCAAGTCAGACCATTGTAAGCCAGGTGAGTGAAGCACCCAGAAAAAGAGGCACCACCTATGAAAAGCTTTTGGTGGAGATGGCTTGCTAAGAGCTACACAAGGATTTTGAGGAAGATGGTATATAGTGCCGTGGTAAAACGAATTAAACAGATAAGTGATTGTGCAATTGTGTCCACCTAAACACAAAAGAGCAAACATACAGTCTCCATGACCATACAGCTTTAGTTTTTCCATTTCCTAAATTGTGAACCCTGGGTTTGGACTCTTAAAAATGTTGTTGCTTTTCCATGTGTGGATAAGTTTCTCTCTTTTTTTTCATCCTAGAAAAAAACTCTCCCATATTTTCCAGCTATCATGCCTAAATGTGCAGGTTTTATCAATGGGTTAGGAAAATGTAGATGCCCTGCATAGTCTCCTGACATTTAAACAGAATAACTAGGAATATTTTCTATCCTATCTGGGTGCCAAAAAAAAAAAAAGTGCCAAAACCCGCCCACACATTTTAAGGGACAGTTTCTAACCTAATTTTGAGCAATGACTGAATTGTTGAAATCAAGGTTCTTGGGCTCCACTACAAGGTCCAGATTGAATACTCATCCACAGAACATAGATGCTTGAATTTATTCCTTCAAAGCATAACCACTTCTGCCTTTACCAGTCACTGCCTCAGTCTTATTTTCTCGTTAACCTCAGCTCGTTAACCTTCCCGCTCCATTTCCATTTCTCAGCACATTTTGGTTCCTTCCACTAGTCCTTTCCCTTCTAACTTTTAATCTATTCTGTCTCTCTTGACTTCTTTTCCTTCTCAACCATAAACTGTTCTGTAGGTTGTCCAGCACCAATCTTTCACCCAGTGGATGCTTCAGTTGTCACAGCTGCCAATGTTTTAGCAACTTTTTTCCTCTTCTTAACACTTTTCATTCTTGCTGGCCCTGAATCTCTTTACCTCCATTTCCATGTGCAGTTTACTGTCTCTATCACCATAAATATCTCAGTTCTGTCCTCTTTCACTCTGTCTCTGTGTTCTGGTATCCTGGTTCCTGTCTGCTCCTGATCTCCAGGCAGATCAGCTTTTTGCAAGCTCCGCTTTTAAATAGTGCAGCTTCCTCCTTCTCACTTCCTGTTTGGAGTAGGTGAAAGAAATAGAGCTTCTGCGCTCTGATTTGGACTGCAGCCCAGTATGACATAGAGCTGTAGTTGCAAGGAAAATCCTGCTCAGCCTCTATCTGGAACATGTTCTATAATTACAGAATCTTTGAGAAATGCAACTGCTGACACCTGAGACTTCTGTACTGAGCATGTGTGAACTGCGGTTTTTTTTTCTTTTTTCCCAAAGGATTAGGATTTAGACAAATTTAACCAATTCTAATAAGGGATGGAGAGAAGTACATCCTTGACACAAAGGCAAACCTTCACCCAATTTTAAGTCACTCTACAAATGGTAATAGCCCCAAAAAGGTTCACCAGAATGTTGATGTGTTTTTTACAAAATACCCCAAAACATATCTTCCCTTAGTCTTGATCTCAGAAATGACTGAGTTATTTGTCTTCAAAAAAACCCAAATTCAGCCTTGTACAGATGCTCAGTGTGGAAAATTTCAGTGCAAATAATTAAGCTTCAGCAAAATTACAAATAACTGAAAACAGAGTCTCATAATGGGAAATATTGGACAACCTTGCTAGACGTATGCATCCAGGCCTGTCTATATTATAATGTCCATTAAAATTTGGAGAAAAAATTCTTCTTATAGTCATCAGAGAAAAACTCATGGTTTTGCTGTCATTGCAATGACAAGTTTTGTACCAGAGCTGTTGTAAGAGCGCGCAATGAAGCTACTTTGAAAGTGTTGTTTTCATTAAAAAGAACATTATTTTATTTATTATAAAATAGGCTCAATTATTGCCATATGGATAACTCTAGCCATTCAGAGATCTCAAAGTCGTCTCAAAAAATCAAGGAAGTGGCACAAAATTTGTGAGATTGAAAGATACTTGGGGAAAGTGGTGATTTTTCTTCCAGTTTCTGAGCTTTGGAGATATTTTGCAACATTTTCAAATCCTTTTCTGTAACTATAAAGTAAATTCACTTCACTTACATGTTATCTAAACCATATTCTGAATTTAAACTGGCAGCAGAGATTTTAAGACAAATACCAAATATACTGTCAGTTGCCAAGACCTCAGACTCAGAGCCCCATGCCACTGCCTTTTCCATTGCATTTATTATGGTCTAAGACTCTGGATATTGAGTACTCAGCTGATGCACAGATTCTGTTTGTCAAGATGAAGAAGTGTCTCGTGTATTTCAGCCTTTTTTGTTGTTTCCATTGACTTATCAGTTTGGTTTAATTTCTGTTTTTTTTCATACTGCTTTAAAAAAAATGTAAGACAGTTAGAGTGCATATTGTATGCACTTGAAACTAGAGGAAGAGTGTTGAAGGCTCAGCACAAGGCAAGTCTGAAGCAGCACCTGAGCTGTTCTCATATACCAGTGGCTGGTATGAAGACAGAATTCTAAACCCAGACTGACCGTAAAAGCTCCGGGAATTATTGATAAATTTCACATAGGTCCAAGCATCTATGATTGCAAATTAAAAAGAGATTTTTTTAAACTGGATTAATATAAGCTAATTTGTTTTAGGGAAGATTTTTCAAAGTAGTAATTTTGTGGAATGTTGGCTTGTGTTGCAAAGAGATCCACACAGATACACACAAATCACCGAGTACCAAGCATCATATAGTGATGGCATAAAATCTTTGGAGTATCTAAGTACCAAGAGAGGGGAAGATTATTTACAACTGTAAAGGAAGCTATAAGAGGAATGTGCAGATTTAAACTAAAAGAGAGGCCATTCTATGTAAATGTTAAAATAACAATTCCCTGATGATGAGATTCACAAAGATGCCTACAAAAACAGTAGACATTCAGCTTCTTTAAACTTCTAGGATTAAATTTAACAAAGCAACATGCAAGACAGTTGCAGAGAGGTTACTGAAATTAATTGCTCTGATCCTTTATTACCGAAGTTTTGTTACTGAAATCCAGAAAGCGTGGTCCATCTCTTCCTTTACAGTGCTGAGTTAAGGCAGATTTGAAATTTCTGTAGCTTTGTCTTGACACACTGAGATTGATATGAGGTTAACTAGGTAGGGAAAGCCTCTAAGGGAACAGGGTGACAGAAGGAGCATAACCAAGTAATTCTGAGTCACACTACATTTACTCCTGAATATTTAGATCATAGTACCATGTTATGTCATCATCCACAGCTGGACAGAAGGTGACAGCTCCTCAGATGAGATGCATCTCACTTAACTTCTGCTGTCAGAAACTGACACCTGCACCTGAGCTAATCACCCTAAGTTCCCTTTACTGTCAAAAGGAAGAAGCAAGTGTCTTGTGGAGCACAATCCATTTCATCTAATGTAGATGTGCAAAGTAAGGAAAGGAACGACACAAGGCGTTTTTTGGTGTGGCCTGTAATGACTGTCTAGGACAAATAGCCAAACTGTGATGACATAGGTGAAATGACGTCCTCATTTTTTTGTCAAGGGTGAACATCAGTGCAGGTTTCTTTTTCACATGTGAGCCAAACTGCTGAAAAGGTCCATGATGAATGGAACTACACATGACAGGCATTTCAGCACTTCTGCAAAACGTAGTTGCTCAGCTCCTGAACAGGATGAGGCAGGATGGCTCCTGACACTGCTTTTCTAAATTCCATCCTAGTTTGAAATACGCTTCTTTGAAAATGTGAAGTGACAATGCCTATTCTTAAATCCCTCAGGTGTTTAGGCCTTGTCGTAGCCGTTTCCTGCTGCTGACTTAATTAAGGCCTGCCAGCCTGGACCAGCTCTTCTCAGCAGTCTGCCACAGCCTGCTTTCAGCATGACAGGTAAGGGCACGGTGGCACTCTGTTCTGTTTGCCTTGTGGTCCACTGCTTTCACTTGTGCATGGAGAGGAGGATGCCAGCTGTCCCTACACCAAACTGCACCATCCTCTCCAGTTAGTCTGAGGGTGAGTTTTAATGCTATAGTTAGGGGATTCTATTGATGGCCCTGGTGGAAAACATGGCCCTGCTTTGCCCTTTTCTCCCTCAGCCATTGTGACCAGATCTAAGTCATGCAGCATCAGAGGGACCTGATGCAGCATTCTCACCCAGTGGGGAGCTATTCCCTTTTTTTCAGTTAGTCTTCCACTGGATCAGCCAGTTGAACTGACTCACCTTGCAGCTATGTTTTTGTTAGGTATGATATGCCCGAACCAGAGTGAGTACATGCCACTGACTTACTGGGGTACACAACTTGTCCCACCCCTTCAGCTGCAGTGCTGCATCATCTTAGCTGCAATATGAAATGGAAACAACTTCACTATGGTCCATTCATCAAGGAAGATATTATTCTGTGAACAGAATGCTTTCAGTGTATGTATAATTTTTATTGTTATCTAGTTAATCAGCTTTGATTTCGCCATTCTATAAATGAGGTTTTATTGCTAAGAAAAGCCTTGAAAACTTTGTGCTATTTCAGACTAGAAGATACAGTTAAATATGTTTTAAAATATCACAAGATGCCAAAGTAATGGGTCTCTTTTATAGCTCTGCTATCAGGTTATTTGGTGCCAGGGCAGTGCCAAAGGAGGCTGGGTTTGGGGGGGATGTTTGCAAGTGAGAGTGAAAAAACACAAGATAGTGGTTCTCACGTGTTGCAGCACTGTCCTTGCTATGCTGGGCAAGTTCCAAGCAGTAACCACATCCAGAATGACTACTGGGACACTCCTTGCTGTTCTAGCTACAAGTTGCTTGTTAACTTCCTGTTCTAAAATAGTGAGGAATGTTGCTATCAGCATCTAAACCTTTATTGCTTCCTCTCCCAGCAGCAAGCTCAATTCACTGGCAGGTCTCAAAGTATGGAACCTGCCTCCCAAACTGATAGCACCTCAGTAGGTGAGGGGCTTTTAATGATTGCACCCGTAGTGCAGACCCTTTTGGCTACAGGAAATGTGCTAATGCAATTTACTATTATCTTTCACAGCAGGAGTTCCCTCCAGGGAAAGGCTGATATTTATTATAAGACTTGGATTTCATGAGAAAAGTGAATTACTAGGGATTGGAAAGTTGTTAAAATCTCTATACAGCAAGCAATTTGACCATGACTGGCAATACCTGAGAGTGCATCTCTTATCAGGATTCCTACTCCATGTAGGATTTTCCAATTTTCTCAAAGGATTTTCAGTTTTTCTTCTGGCAGCAATCTCCAAAAATGAAAGCACTTCAGACATCTCAGCTTTAAGTACTCAAAATCCCTACTTGCTTTTAAAAGCTTTGGTCTTATGGTAATACCACATACATAAGTGGAAATGAAATGGGTCTGCACAGATTTGCTGTATTCCGCTGCCACATCATTGTCCCAGTGCCAGAACAGCCAGCCACAAATTGATTCCACCAGCACTGAAGGAAGTATTATGTATGAAAAAGGAAATTATGTCTAAAGTTTGTAAAAGAGCCTTAACTCAGGATTTCCTGTACTTTTAGTTTTTGTGTTATTTAGGCATGAGAGTCAGCAACCTTAACACCATCTTAGTGTGATTTTGTGTGTGTGCACTGGAGCTTCCCTTGTGTTTTTGGAATGTAAGTAATGTGAACACATGGAACCAGCTGAAATACAATTGAAAAAATATTTTTTTATGTAAGTAAATACTGTCAATTGTGAATGTTTACATTTTGACTCATGGAAGAGAAGTTAGTAATACAAAATATGCCAATTGCATCCTGCTCTCCCGGCCAACAAGGAGTCCAAGCTCTTTCTGGCACCATCTGTGAAGACAGAAGAGCAGGGAATTTCCTCTAAGTAACCTCTTTGGTCTAGTCCACCGCCAGTTTCTATAGAGACTGTATTCTCAAAAGTCCTCCTCATGTATAAATAACTCCCACAGTTCTGTGAAAAGTGGAGTTTAGCCATAGTACTTACTGGGCATAAGTTGGATGTTATTTTGGAGAAATGGAAATCCAAGGTAGATCAAATGGTTTTGTGCAGTTGTTGGTAAGAATTTATATAGCCATTGGGGATGGAAAAGATGTCAGAGGCAGCCTGTTAGTGACACCAGAACAGGAAGATTCTACCTATTGCTCAGATCCCAGGGAGAAATATTACTGCCCCGTGAATGGGGACTTACATGCTGCACAAAGCTGCATTATTAGGAGGGCTAATAGTACCTCCTCTTCCCCTGTTGGTAAGACAGTCCCTGAACAGACTGTGTCACATGTTTCTTGGCTAGAGTTTCTATAGCTTCTGAGTTCTTCAAAGTTGTTTTATGTGTTTTTCTTTATAATGGCCATGTGAGAAAAGAATTATTCTTTCTGTCCTACTGATGGGGCAACACGTTGCCGAGCAATAAAGGAGATTGATTTTTAACATACTTTGACACTTTGTTTAGAAGCTTAAAACTGTGCAGATATTTGAAGTTGCATCAAATGCTGCAAGAGTGCTTCCCAGTGTGTCAGCTGTATCCAAGTGCAATCTCTGAGTGGAGCATCCCCCTCTCCCCCACCCCATGCCTTGGTTTCCACAGGAAGAAAATCTGTGCGCACAGGACGTAGAACCCTGGAGTGCAACTGCTCTGCAGTTTAGACTTGGCCAAAGACACATAGACAGGATTTTTGAAAGCACCAGGTGCCTAATTTCTATTGTTCTCTATGACAAACAGGCCCTGGAAATCCTACTGACTGCTTACTACATTTTTTAACAATTCTGCCTCTAAGTGACTGCTCAAGATCACAGAAGTAGCCTGTGGCTACCATGCTAACCACTGGGATATTCTTTCTTCTGTGTCAATAAAGACTCATTAGAATTAGCTGAATCGATCCAAATTTGGAACTTGACTAGACACTTGACTAGGAGGACTAGCCACTAGGGCAGAAATGAGATGTGAACCCTCTGTCAGATGTCAGGAGGGGCTGGGGCTTCAGGCAAGCCTTAGGTACTAGGAAATGTTTCCACAGCACGAAACTTGTTATATTTATAAACCTGGCTCTGTTATACTGTCCTGTTCTGTAAATCCTGAGTGCTGCTAAATACATTTTTTTGTTGGTTTCACCACAACAAAATGCTTTAAATTGCTTTGATTATCCACAGTGAAATACTTCCATCAATAAATGCACTATAAATGAAAAGTTATGGAGGAAATGCAAATACTTAATTGAGGTAATATTAAATTGAATACGTGCTCTTTACAGTAGACATCAATATATGTATGTTGGTAAGTCTGCAGTTTGTAAGTTTTAAATGCATTCAACTGAAACTAGTTGTGAACAACAAACAAAAAGAAGACCTTTTTTATCTGATTCTACTTTTTCTAAACGTAAAAAGGAAATCAGTGGTTCTACACAATGTGAAATTTTTGTCAGCTTCCTGCAAGAAAATTTCACCTCAGTGAAAAGAGGATCCTTATAGATTAAAAAGAATGTAATCATCTCTTTTGTCCAGAGCACCACAACATGTTGACAGTTCTTGATTTGCTGGAGATCAGAAGTCTGTACTGGTTTTCTGTTCCAGCCTTTCTAATCTACAGTACCTCCAGGAAGGTTAAGATACTGAATTGGTATCTAAAATAGGCTGTACCACCCTATTATATTTATTTACAAGGACTCAGTCAAGATTGTTTATGTGACAAATAATGATGTAGCACAGAGATAACCCAAAATAAAGCTAAATTGGCAAGTTTGAATATGGTAATAATTTTGGTTATAGTAATATAGGTCAATCCACACTGCTCCTTAGCCAGGAAATTTAGCTTTCAGGAGCTTCATGCTGCTATGTTTGCTTCTGACCTTCAATGTATCTTCTTTAACTGTGGCTTGATAATGGTGCTTAATTACAAAGTGCAGTTTAGACAATTTGCAGAGCTGGAATGCAAAGGCAGCTGATGTGGCTGCAATTTTCATATCATGCTTTGTAGCCGGTAAAGGTTCCTTTGTTCTGTATAAATTATGTTTTTATGGGGCACTCACATTCATATGTTCTTCTGCTGTGTGGTGTGGCTGACTTGGATGCTGCTTCACTTAGTCATAGTCTTCAGCTACAAAAATGGCTATGACAGGAATTTTCATTACCTAATTGAAAACAAAGTATTCTTGGTAGACTGCACTGGCTCTGGCTTAGCTGTGTACTGGGGTTAACACCCAATACACAGAAATATGCAAATATTGCAGAAGGTGCTGCATGAAAAGCAAAATATCTGGTTTTGTGTCTTTACAGCAATATAGCAACTGATTATGTGAAAAGCAGAAGCCTTGTTTCCTACAGATTTGTGCATCATGGTTGGACTTCCTGGTGTCTAAAAAGGGGTGACCTCGAATTACCCAAGGATAAAGTAAGCCTGTATCTCCTGGACATGTGGATTCTGAATAGGGATGTAGTAACAGCTGAACTAATTTTCTATACTTGCACTTAGCAAGTACTTTTTACATTTGCCTGCTTTCATGAAAAGGTCTTCATTTATTTCTGTGTGATCACCCTTCTGATGTCTTTGGTTGAAATCAATCAACATAATTGAGAGCAAGAGATGGACACACATACATGCACACATGTGGGATCTGGGAACCTCTCTCATCAAGAAAGGCTAAAAACAGTAATGAGCTCTCCACTCCCTAAAGTTCAGTTTGCTCAAGACTGCAAAGGATTGCCATCATTATTTTACACACATCAAAGCCAAGCATTAACTAAACATACAGCATAATCCCTGAGTGTCTAATATGTCAATGCCTGAAGTGTTTTGCCTAGAAATATTTTTACCAATACTGGAAATATTTAGTTTTCCTATAGAAGAATCATTATCATTTTCAGCTATTGTAATCAGTTTAAATATTAGCTAGAACTCTGTGGCTTTTTAATTATGCCTTTACAATTGTGATTGCTTCACATTTAATTGTGGGAAGTCTTCCATCCTCACTGTTTTCTTTTCTTTCAATTTCTAAGAAATGTCTTTCCAATAATAGTATTCCCAGCTTTTTGTCCACAATAGGATCATTTTGAGAATCTAAATGGACACATCTCCAGGGTAATAACACTGTCTCAGAACAGGCCCAGAGGTAATTGCCTGCCAGAGTCATGACCGTGAGTAACAAATGGCAGCTGTACCGCCTTCCCTCTCTGACATCTTTGGGTGCAAGGATTTCCAGCAGACAAGTGATGTGGATATTTGGGACATTGGCTGCCTCTCCGGTGTAGCTACATGCACCAGATCTCCCTCTCTGTCAAAGCACATAGGAAATGGTTGTGGCATGATTTTTCACTTCATGAATTTCCAGCACTCTCTCTTTTCTAGACAAAGTCTGTGTTTTCTACACCTTATCTGTGGCCTGCTTTTTTATCAGCTGCAAGGTCTCATGTTGAAACAGACACTCCTAGGAAAACCGAAGATACAATATCAATCCAAAACCTCATGTGTGGATAATCTCCGGAAGAAGCAGAGTAGCTTTCAAATAAAATTCAACAATCAAATGGAATCAATCTAGCAGCTCACTGCTGCTACCCTGCTGCTGTTAAAAGACGCTCACCACTCCCTTGTGAGAGTCCTGGCACTCACAAGACACATACTGAACTAATTCCACTCAGTGACCCAGAAAAAACTCCAGAGAAGCAAATGATTTCTTCCTAGGATGGGTGAGCTGAGCCCTCAGCACACAGGAGGGAACGTGACAGGATGGCAGGAGCACGGGCGTGGGAGGGGAGGGGCAAGGAAGGAGTAGCACTCCCCCTTTCCCTAGCAGTGAATCATTAGATTTGCCCAGATGTATTATTGGTCTATTTGATTTGGGGCACCAGAAAGGGAGACTTTTAGCGGGAAGAGGGAGAGCAAAGGCTGATTAACCAGCAGGTAGCTCTGTGAACAGCAGATACAAATGGGATTTACTTTGCATTTGAATCTCAAGATTGATCTTGCATGTGAATCCTGTCTGGTCTGCCAAGGTTGAGCTCACATCGCACCGTTCCTGCTATGGAGGGATTTATAAGTTCTCTGTCACAACGATCTGTCTGTTGTACTTGGTCAAATCTTTTTATAAACTTTGTAGCAACTTAAGACCTGTAAAATGCCCACCCCTTGCAAAAAAAAAAACTTCAGTGAAATTGGTCAACGGGGTCTAAATTTTTCTAGGACAAGAAGCACTTGTACAGACTGAGACAGAAAGTGCAATAGCGTAGAGCATATATTCTTACAAAAAGAAGGGGGGAAAAGTGTCATGACAATAGTTTTCCTTTTTTTTTTTTTTTTCAAATTTGGAATTTTAAAAAAGACTAAAATGTCAACATTGAAAAGAAAAAAATACTACCATTTTATAAATTGTTATTCAACATGTGTTGGGCAGTCTAATAAAACTACAATCCAACATATATTTTACATCTTTATGGATCCTAGAGCCTCCCAGAGAGCACTAGCACATACTTTACTCATACATTAAGTGCAAGGAAGAGAAATATTTCATAATATGCATGCCTTTCCTGGAAGGCAGTTTTGTAAAGACAACGTGAGATTAGAGAGACAATTCCACCATGGACCTGTCACCATATGGGTTGTAATTCTAATTTACAGCAGCAATAGCACGCCCTGCATGAGCCTCACTTGATTCAATAACATTCTATTATTTCTGAAAACAGCAGAGTGAACTTTTATCAATCTCCCCGTACTAAATATATCAAGATGTGACAATCACTCCTTTCTGTATGGATTAAATAGCAATTTGAAATGTCATATTTGGATCTACTGAGCAATATGCCTGCTGCCAGTCACTGACAGGAAACCACAGCAGTTAATTTGACCCTATGGAACATTTGAAAGCAGGCAAGCTTGAAGCATGAGCACTAAGCATGTTTCAGGTTTCACTTACATATTTCAGTGAATTGATCATATATTGCTATTAATTTTTCAGGCATTTCTTTCAGAACTACCATCACACATGGTAAACCACTACAGAAAGGGATGCTTAAAGAACTTCTTGTTAATGTATTGCTCTCAATTGAAATTCCTCTCACAAATATCCTTTCACAGAGGAAATATTTTTCCCCTCATAAACTTCACTCCCATTAGAAAACATTTTATATCTTGACTACAAAATAGGACATTCTCAAAGCCTCACAAGGCTTTTCCTGATTAAGGTGAACAATTTAATTACCTATCTAAACTGTTTGTGTGCTTCAGTAGTTTAAGTGACAGTTCTCACTCCTAACAGACTATTTTGCATATCCACCTTGCCTAAATTTTGTGCTTAAAATTTGTTATGAACAAAAACCTAGTCATCTATGTGCAAAGTCATCCCTGTCCATAAATTAGGATCCTTCTTGCTTGGATGTTTTCATGAGGACCCTAAAGCACAATCATAAAGGTAGCACCAACTCTGGCCATTTGGTTTAGTCAAAGTAGGATACCGTCAGAGATGAATTGCATTTACCAATCAGAGTTAGAAAGAGTGTGGATGAGAGCAACAGGGACCTCCTCCACTTGGTGGAAATAGCCAAAGGATGGGAAATACAGGCTATTTTATACTGGAGAACTGTGCAGAAAAAAAAAATTAAATACAGACTATAGGCATAGATCTTTATGGCAAAAAGGATGGTCATACAGAAGCCAATAGAGACGTGACCTCTGCTCATGCTGGCAAGAGTGTCCCTGGCTTTTGCTGTGTCATAATTGATTTGGCTTTCTCCAGATCCTCCCCTGTACACAGTGGCCAAGCTGAGGCACATAAGCCTCACATTTCTCTGTTTCCACAATGGCAGATTTGGCTGAAGCTGCACCAGGTCTCTCCTGGAGGTTATTACGCACATTACTAAGTCAGCAAAATGAAACAGATTTTCATGACTCAGGCAAAACCTAGTGTAGGGATGGCAACTTTGAGGAGAGAGCCTGAACAGAGAGCTGGGGGCAGTAATTTCTCAAACTGCAAAAGCAAAAGTAAGATTTGCCACAGCTTGTCTGACCATGCCCTAATTCCCCTGTTTTGATGTGCAAAACTAACCTAAGGAGAAGCGCTGGCCATTAAAAAGTCTTTGAAGATACCTTTAAAAACTAAGCCAGGTTGATTATACTATTACATATTTGTGTGAGATTATATCTGATCTCACCTCTAAAATTACAGGGATATCCTAACTCTGGATAGTTTTCTATATCAGAAGCAAATGCTAATTTGGCAAAACAATAGTATGCAAACTGCTGAGGGAGTCAGTAATGAGAACTAGGTCCTTTGCACTGTAGGTCACCAGGTGAAACCCACCATAACTCAGTAACAGGAGTCCTTAGGAACTTCAGTTGATCTTAGGATATTCTAGAACCAAACAAGAAATAAGCTAGTCATTTCAGTTCAGACCCCAGTGAGCAACTATTACCAGCCCCAAATAAAAAGTGCCAGCTGCTGCTATATCAGAGAAGTAAAAAACTCTATTTCTCATCTAAACATTTTCTGCCTTTCCTTTTGGAGGCCTGTTCATAGGATTAGATGAAAAGCTGTCATCAGTACTGCACGGAAAGTTCTTGTTCTGTGGATGAACAATTCAATTTCCGATGTTGGTAATCCAGTGCCTTTCAGAAGCATTAAGTTAAGTTTCAATTAAGTATGTCTGAAGTAATTTGACTGTTTATCTTTTTGTTTTCTATTCTGTTAAACCACTCAATCTATAAGAAATACCCAGAAAGAAAAATTCAATATGTGAAGGCAAAGAGGGAGGTCTATTTTGCATTACTGTAGAACTCTTCTGCAACAGTGTAAACATGGTTTTTCTTACACCTTTTATTGTCTGGCTTGGGTTTGGTTTGTTGGGGTGTTTTCTAATAGAAGCTATTTTTTTCAGTTTCCTCACGCTATAAATAGGCATCCTTTTTCAAAATCTCATACAAGTAGTAGTGTTCTCTGCGTAAATGTTAAGCAGCTTACACAGTGTATCATCCTCATGTCCCTTTAATGAGATTAAGCTCCTCTTGCTGAGTGCAAGATTTCCTGAAGAGCTCTATTCTTCTTGCCATTTCTATCAGAGGAAGACCCCACCCTTCCTGTGTCAGGTATTTTACAAACACATTAAAAAGGTAATCCCCGTCCTGGCAGAAAAATTGCTTTTACCAACTCTTTAACACTGAGGGTGAGTTTCACAGTACTTCTTGAACTAGTACAGTGACTACCACTGCCAAAACAGGGATTCCTCCTTCCTGTCTATTCATTCATCTTCTTTTGGGCCCATCATTGACATATAAATGCTTGTAAACTAAGATGCCAAAGTCAAACAATTTGAGTGTACTTATCTACTTCAGCACAGCAATGTGTTTTTTTGGGCCGTTGGAGCCCTCCTGAGCAGTCCTTGTTGGCTTCTCAGTTGTGCCACTATAACTGTTCCTGCAGCTGCAAGGTGATTTGCAAGGTAGACTTGAAGTTTATTCCAATTTAAAACAGCATTCTTACTTCTTCAATGCTTTTATTTGTTTGTTTTCGCCAAGTGGCATCATGTTACTCCATCAAAAGTGGTATTAACACAAGTGAGTGTGCAGTGCAAGGCAGCAGGTAGAAGCATGAGATGCTTAGGCTTTTGTTGCGGCTGAAGAAAAGTCAAGTCCCCTGATATTGTCCCCCAAAACTATTTATCTGATAATTAAAGCAGAATATCTAGTCCCCAGACCTCAACCGCCATGTCTTCATTTAAAGCTGGCAATTAAAGGTGGTAATTTTTTACAAGTGTAAGAGAAATAAAGAATAAAGCTGTGATGAAGCAATCCAAAAGTAACACCACAGTGTGAGCACGTGCGTAGGCCTACTCACAAACATACACACACATGAAGAAATTCTTCTTTCCTTGGAACAGGCAGTAGTCTGATTCTCAGCCATGAGCTGTTCTCTAGTGATTACTTTGAAGGTCTTCAAATACCAGGAAGCTTCACAGCCAGTTCTACAGTTTCCTGTGACCTTGGATATCTTATACCAGGAACAAGAAAAAAGAACATGCTGCTGCCACTGGCACCTCTCAGTAGGATTTCTTCCTCATATCCCAGCCTGCCTCCCCTGATCCCCTCCTCAGCTGGCTGTAGCAGAGCGAATGTTCTTCACCCCTAAAGCACTCCTTTCTAAGCTAACTCCCTTCTTCTTTAGTCCAGGAAAGAAAGTGATGATAGATCCTTAAACCATTAATCTAAATAACAGCATTTTGGGACCAAGCCTTGAAGGCTGATGACATCCAAACATGTCTCTGCATATGGAAAAACCCCAACATTCATAGGAAATCTTACCCTCATATCTTCTTTAATACACAGTTTGATACACTATGCACTTTCCTTCTTTTCCTCAGATGTTGAGGAATCTTGCCCCAGAATGGGGACAACATCAAAGCCTGAATGAAAGCTATAAAGCACTTTGTCATGTCATTCATCTTCATTGTCCCTTCTGGGAGCCACAGAAACAAGGGAGATACCCAGTTTGGGAACCAAAGCCACCTATCAACAATAGCCTGAACAAGGGCTTGGAATGCTCTTCTGTTTCATTTGTCTTCTCTGACCCTCTTGGCAACAAGAGAAACAGCAGCTGAAGACACACCCCATTCGGAAACCAGAGACTCCCAGCACTAGACCCTGAGTAAAAGTTTGAAAGAGATTCTTCCCACTTGTGTCCTGGTTCTGACCTGCCACACTCTATCTGACATAGGAAACAATGAGGTAAACAATTGTCATCACATCCTCTGTAGCTCTGAAAATGACATAAACTCTCCCTGCTGAGGACAAACACAGTCTGTCTCCGCATACTCCCTGTACAGCAACAGCCAAGCCTGGTAGCTACAACCTTGGCCCACTACAAGCACGTGTCTGTACAAATGCACACCATTTGTGGTGGGTCAGACATCGAGGTTGCATGAAACTCTGACACTGGTAATTGAACATGAGGCAAGAGGCATTCCATTAGGCAGTTTTGGTGGAAGAGAAGAAATTTGTTGCCTCCTAACTCCCTATTAAAAATACCTGACTTTACTCAAGTCTTTGTCAAGTATGAGGTCTGGTCATCCAGAACTTTATTTATTCTCAAAATGTGCAAACTGCGAGGATGGATCTTCTAGAAATTCTCACAGAGGAAATATAAGGCAAAGACCTTTTTTTTTCAGGTAATAAAAGCAAAGTCTTGGGCTCATCTAGAAACTATACTAAAGTACAGATTAAAGATGCAACTGTACTTTTCCAGGCAACGAATATAAGTCAGTGGGGTTGATGCTAAGGGTCCCTCACTTCACCAAGACTAGTATTATAAAGAGAAGATAAACTACTCTATATATAGGAATAGGTTTCAATTGCACTATTAAGAATAACTAGTGTCTTAGCCTACAATTCTACTAGTTTCATGGACAGTGGTTCTGGGTTTCTTTTATTTTGGAAGCTATTTATTTTTATTTAGTTTACTGATTAATAAACTCCTGTGTTCTTACTTTCAGGAAATTTATTTTGGCTTTCTTTTCAAAGTTACTTTTCATTTTTCTTTGCTACTTTTGTATATATATCTTTAACCTGATGTTAGACTATGAAAATAACTGCCTGCATATTTTTCACCAAAGTTATCAGAAACTTTTCTCCATTGGCTGACAATTTTTTCATGCAAAAACAAAGCAAGAAGGTGTCAAATCAGTCTGACAGCATGACTACTTTCCAGTTTTTTAGATAGGACTAGCAAACCATCTTCAGTTCCAAAGGTCTGCAAGCACTGAGACCAAGAATTAATTTGGTGACAGCAAAACCGCAACTCATTTTATCATATATTGAAAAGATCTACCAGTCTACATTGTGTAGCTTGACGATAGGGATCAGAGGTTGTCCATCATACCATCTGCCTTTCATTCAGCAGGCTTCTAATTTCCTACAGACAGTAGAACAGCTGGGAGCGAGCCAGCCTTGAGGCGCAGAACTGGGTGCTGTCAGTGTATTGCTTGCATTGTAGCTCAGGGCATTGCACATTCTTTCCCAGAAGTTTTGCTGGAGTGCTCTTGAATAGGAATGGTGAAAGGTCATGAGTCAAAGGAGTAGCTGACGTTCTGCCAGGAATGATCAAAACCATCTCAAAGTATAACCCTTCATCCCGGTGAGGCTTTGCAGGGGACTGCCAGGTCTGCAAAACCTCCTTCCTCATCAGTGGTATTGAATGCAGCAACAATCTTGGGTATTGCTCGTTGACAATTCTGATGGAATTAATGCCAACAATAGGAAATTCCTTGTGTGGTTTCCATTACAACAAGTGCTCATTAGAGCCTTTAATGGAATAATGAAAAGTTTTGTCAAAAATTTTGCCTTTGCAAACATTGCTTATCAGTACTGGTAAACAAACAATTTTTGCGCAAAGACATTTTTAAATTTAGTTCCCAAACCGTTTTGGAAACATTAATTCATTTGAGTTTTAAAAACTTGAAAACTTTGGTTAAGTCTTTCCATGATTTTTAATTTAAAATGCTTTAAAAACTGCTAAATAACTCCATTTCGAATATTTCTAAATCAAGAACAGAAATGTTTTGATATTTTTGATAAAAACGGGTTCTCAGCTTCTCATAAATTCAAATATTTATATAAAGTTTGGTCTTCCAGAAGGGCCTTGTTCTGTAACCATGAATTTTGTTGACATTTTATCTTTGGGTCAGTGCTTCCATTGTTGCTGCAGCTAAGACAACTGGAAATTGGAAACTCATTTGTCATGTTAAGTTGTTTTCTAAAATAAAAATACAAGCAAGTTACTATGACCAGTCTTTCCATCTCCGCAGTGCAAGTGAGCTCATTGATCTCTCCATGGAAGTGAATACCAAAGACCAACATTACCCAGTGGTTAGGGTACAAGACTGGAAGTGAAACTACATTTTATCCTCACAGGCCTGTCTTAGCTAAGCTCTATTTGGCAAGAAACATAATGTGTCCATTCCTCAATGTGCCCACCTGCAAAACATCATTATACCCATATATATACGAAAATGATTGAAACACCTAAACATAGATGTGAACTTGTGCAAAGTATTCCTTTGCCCATGGCTGAGATGTCTTTCATTTCACCATTTTTTTTTTTAGTCAATTAACAGCTTTAAACTAAATTAGAAGGAGCCTAAGAAAACTTGTAGTTTTTAAGTTACCAGAATTTCCTGAAAATCGTTGAATAAGCAGAAAGAGAGTCAAATGGGCACTCCCACTCTCTCCTCACTGCCCCTTCAGGGATATGGTACAGTGTGATCCCAACAGTTACAAGTTCTGCTTGTCCTCCTGATCCTGCAGCTGTTGTGTACATCATATCTGACCTACCTACACATACAGAGCTGCATCTCAGCCATTGCGTATGCTTCTCATATAGGAGGAAGCTAGGGATACTGCGGGATGGAGGGGGAGAACTTAGGAGAGTCAAAACCCGGTAAGGCAGCTGGGATTTCTGTCCTTAATTATTAAAGGGCACATAGGACACAATTGCATAAGAAAGCTGGCTTTGTTAGCTCCTCTGCTTATGGAATAGCATATTATCAGTAATTGCCCATGAACTATCAATAGCTTCAAACTGAAAATCTATTTCTTCTTCTTTCCCTTGCTCGTTCCCTTGCTCTTATATAGTGGGGCTAGATGGAAGCCTTCAGGTAGAAGCCATGTCCCCATCAGTGATGTGTTTTCATTTAATCTTCTCTACGTCATGTTTGTGGTAGGGTTTTCACTCCAATTATCACATTTCAACTAAACAGGCAGTAACCTCCACTCGAAGGGTGGCAGTTCATTACATTACATAGTTCTATTACTTAATATAGTCAGGCTTACCCTGAGAAAAAAAGCAGTGTTTTAGGGAGAGGTTGCCAAGAAAGTGACTCCAATTTAAATTAAGGTAATGCAACATTTGTGTAAATGCTAGTTCAATCTCCTGTTCTTTCAGCTTATTTTAAACCACTTGGAACTGGCATATACCTGACTGAAATAAAGTGTCCCTGTAGTAGGTTATGCTCAAATTGGTTTTAAACTGACTTGATCTAAGCTGTGAAGCTTGTTCATGTACACGGATACTGAGTATTTGCTAGCATTTAAATTAGAAGGACAAAGTACTTTGTCTAAATTTGCCCTCCTTAAAAATGGAAAGCTAATGAACTGCAAAAGAGGTATTTCCTAGCTTTTAAGCAAGAGATGGGGTATAGAAGATCTCTGATACTAAAGAAACAAATAGTTGTATCTCTGGGGAGATATTATTTTAATAGCAATACCTCTGATTTTCCTTATTGGCTCTATTTTTTTATTTTACAAGTACTCTCTGGCTGTTAGAGATTATTTTTGGGGGTATTGGTTGATGAGAAGCTCCGCATGACTCAGCAATGTGCACTTGCAGCCCAGAAAGCCAGTCCTATGCTAGACTGCATCCAAAGTAGTGCGGCCAGCAGGGCGAGGGAGGTGATTCTTTCCCTCTGCTCTGGTGAGACCCTACCTGGAGCACTGCATCCAGCTCTGGGGCCCCAGCACAGGAAAGACCTGTGTATCCGTTGGAGCAAGTCCAAAGCAGGGCCGCCAAGATGGTCAGGGGGCTGGAGCACCCCTCCTGTGAAGATGGACTGAGAGAGTTGAGGTTGTTCAGCCTGGAGAAGAAAAGGCTCCAGGGTTGGAGGAAGGAATCAAGCAGTGTCAAGACAGGAGCCCAGTTCTTTATATTTCAGCAGGAATACAAGCAAGATATTTTAACTTGAGAGACACTTCAAGTACATCTTTATCTGATGGCAGTGAAATAATCACTCAATACATTATCTGACAGAGGGCTTCCAAGTTGTGACACAATGTAATAGTAACTGAATTTAGAAATCCTGGTAAAACTGTTCCATTATTTTTTGTAAATTTATTTTTGTGAGCTAGTGTATAGTCAGCACCAGGCCAGTCATAAATGAAGCTGTTTAGAGGATTATGTGGTTTCATGTTAATCAGTCATCTTTTCCCTTGGAACTTACATTGCATGTTTTATTGGTTTCTCTCATCACTTCACTACATGGGTGAAGCAGTTATTTTTATAATAGCCTCATTATGTTGCATTAGGAATGAAGATCTAGAGAAATTATGCTGAATCTCATTGTTATGTTCCATCAGTAATGAAGACAGAGAAATTGAACACTTTAAGTAACCAACAGGCTGTGAGAGAACAAGGACTGAAACCAGTGAATGAAGGTTGAACAACTGAATCCAAATCATTCCCATTGTAGGCTAGTCCTTTACCTCATAAACTCTTCTTCTTTTCTTGTCTGCAGTCAGATTCTGATGTCAAGGATGAATCAACCAAACCACTTTTGTCTTCCCCTGAACCTGTTTCTTTATTAACAAAATGAGACGATACTGCTTTATGGTAGTTCAATTGCCACCTCTCCAAAGTAAGTAAAACCAAAATACTTAAAACCACCAAGAAAATGGCTCTTCAAAACAGAAGCTCTCAATCTTTTTCAGATCAGGACTGTCTTTCATTGCAGCAAATCTTGAAAGGTTTCGCTATGCTACCCACTCCCTGTTCTTAAAAACTGTTTGCACCTCAGCCTCTAGTAAAACAGATGCCCCAGTGCAAATATTTTCTTCAAATCCCACGCCTAAGCTTCCAGCGAAATATCCTACCATACCTCTTACCATTCCTCTTAGACAGTTTTCTACACGCTTAGTTGAGCCCACTGAAAAGTCATGCATTTCCTGATGTGTCCCATCAGGATTGCTGCCTGGTCCTCCAACTCAGTAGGGAAGCTCTGAGAAAGGCGCATTTTGTCTCGCAGCTGTTAAGAGCCATTCCCTTTAGCTGCCCCTAGCCAGCCAGTCTCTGCTCCCATAGGAAACACATCTCTGTTCCTGGAGGCTGGTTCTATCACCACGGTGAATCCACATTACCATCATAGCAAGGGACTGGGAAGTAGGGAGTGAAACAGCCACCCATTCACCAACACCACACTGGAGCTAAAGCCACAGCATTTGGCTGCCTCCCACTGACTTGGAGTAAATGTTACACACTTCACATGAGGAGAGGAGAGGAGAGGAG